>JAKFQP010000743.1:71066-97437 GCA_023375905.1 Nycticorax nycticorax | reverse complement strand
CCCCCCCGCCGCCCCGACCCACCCGGCACGGAGCGAGGCGGCCTCCCCGCCGCGGCGGCACGGGCCGAGCGTCCGCGAGGCTGGAGGCGCCGCCTGGGCCGCGGCCGCCGCTCGCAACAAAACTTTATTGGGAGCCCGCGGAGGGGACAGCGGCGCGGCGGCGCCGGCGGGGCCAGCGCCGGGACCCGGATGTGTGCGAGGGGCGGGGGGGGTGGGGGGGGAGCGCGCGCGGGCGGGATCCTGAGCGCCGCGCATGCGCAGCGCCGCCGGGAGGAAGCGGACGCGGCGGGAAGGGCTGGGCCGGGCGGGCTGAGGGGGCCTGGTGGGAAGGGCTGGGCGGGAGTCACCCCCCCCCCTCAACTCTGCCGCAAAAGAAAGTGAAATAAATAAAAAAGTGAGATGTCCGGCTTTGTTGTCGAAAGAGTAATTTACCCCAGAGCGGAGGAATAAAAAAAGTCCCGCAGCGACCCCCTCCCCTGGAGCGCCTGGGCCGGGGCCTACTGAGGGTCCTAATGGCAGCCGAGGGGCCAAGGCCGCGCTGCTGGGGCCGGGGGCCGGCTCTGGATCCCACTCGGTACCCAGATGTGGCACTGGATCCCACTCGGCACCGAGATGTGGCACTGGATCCTGCCCAGGGCCGTCTGCTGCCTTCCAGCAACTGGCGCCGGCCTTGGCCCGTGGGCCTGGGGCTGCTTGAAGGCACCGGCCGGGCTTTATTGGCAGCGCTGGGGTCCTTTGGGTGCCCGCATTCTCGTAGTACCGTACTGAAACTGCGTGGTAAAGCGTCAGGAAAGCGTGTTAAGGGTGTTAGGAGTGGCTCTAGAAAGGACAGTAAGGGTGAGGGCTCTCATACGCTGCGTAACGCCAGTATGGGGCAGACTCCCGCTTCTCCCACAATTGCCCTCGTCCCGGGAAGTGGAAATGACCGCTGTTCCCTCAAAGCTTAGTGTTTGAACAGCCCAGGAGAAAGTTGCAGAGAGGCACCAGGCCAAAACCACCTCCAACCTGCCACCGCACCACCTGCGCCTGACGAAGGGTGCTGCAGGCATAATTGTTCCTTGCCATTTTTAACTGTGAAAATTGATTGATATGAGGGTAAATTAAAGAAGAATGGGTTTCCGCACCATGACTTGATGCCAGAATGTTTTCATTTTTTCAACTGCCCTCAATACACAACTGACTTTGGGAACTCCAAAACTCTCCCCTAGCTCTGAAGAAGGTACTTACTTCCATTGAAATCGATAATAAAAACCAGTTGTCCACTCAGAGGCCTCTCTCCCGTCGTAGGGAAGGGCTGCCAAGGTCCCGTTTCCCTTGCAAGATACCTTAGAGCAGTGGGTGGAAGGCTGAACCGTGTCGGCTCTGCTCTTCTTCACTCGGTTCACGAGTAGGTGGAACTGCTCACCACAAAGCACTGCCGAGGCCCAACCTCGGGTGGCGTTGAGAAATTTAACTTTGTATGAGCAACAGGAACACCCGCAGTTAGGGGAAAGTATCTCACACTTCAGCCCACGAGGTGATTCTAAGAGGAAGCTTTTCCTACAGGAAGATTACTTCCTAACCCAAAGGCTGCCTTCCCCTGAGGAGGCCGATCGCAGCCCCTTTCAGACAAATCCTAGTGTGATCCACTACAGAATTCCCCACAGAAGAGTCTCTTCCTCTGGCAAAAGTATCACATAGGAGCAGATAATGCTGGGCAAAATCACAATTTGTACATAAATTTGTACCTCTCTTGTAGGACGTGTAACTACACCGTCTTGCAGCAGTTAAAAATCCAGCATACCAGTTGCATCTGGCATACCAGCTGAATCTTGCTATCAAATACATTCCTTTTGGAAAAAAAATACTAGAAACAAGCAAATGTAATGAAAAGTGATTTTATATATACATCTGTGTGTATATATTTGAAGACATACATAATTAAGCTAAAAAGAAACCACATGAAACCCCATGTTTTGTTTGTGTAAATTCAGGGTTAAACATCTACCAAAAAAAAAAAAAGAAGAAAAAGCAATGTAAAGTTTGTAGAAACAGGGAAAAATATCCAGTGAGCCAAACTGAAGTTTCAATTTCAAATATACTTGAGCTTGGAAGAAATTTTCTTCTGGTTCAAAAGTACGTGGCTCTGGATTATTTTGGATGTAAACAGAAGTTTTTAGCACCAGCGTACTCTGGTCAGGTCTATGCAGAGGTCAACTAATCGCCCAACAAGATATCTCTACTAAAGTTCATGATGGTGGCGAAGGAGCAAGGCTTTGGTGTAATTTAGTCAAAGAACAGAGCTAACCTTTGGGGACTCCTATGGATCTCTGCACCAGCAATTGTTCTGCTTTGGCCAGGCAGTCCAAAATACGGGACAAAAAAAAAAAAACACCCTGTTGGTCTTTTTCCAAATCTTTTGTGTAACTTAATTAATAAACCAAGTAACAAACAACAAATTGGCAGCAGGCATTTTAGGTGTTGTTCATGTGCCAGCCATCGTGTCTCTATGAAACAAAATGTTCTATTATTGAGAAGTTACAAAACAGTTGTGTGTTGTCAGATGAAGCTACAACACAGCGCTCCGATGTGCTTCCTCCTGCGGAAGCTCTAGCATTCCAGTGATGAGGAAAGCTGAAGGTGTGCATACAAGTGCATGGGAGGGGACAAGGAAAACTGAGTTTTCTAAAGCTAAGTTTTCCAAAACGTTCTCAATTTAAAACTACAGGCAAGTTCGGCACGCCTGCTCACAGCACACCACTCCTCGGAAAGCGGTGATTCTTAAGCACAATATACAGAGTATTTTGGATTATGGTAATAATGAATATGTTCTACGGGCTGAAAAATAGTTTTCCTCTTTTTTTTTGCCCTTTTTGTCACAGGCTAATGTTGAATGGCCAAAGACCAAATATCTGAAGTCAAGTTATCTCCTTCCAGTCAATGGGAGAGAGTAACGGACAAAGTAAACGACGTTTGCTATCTAATGATTCAAGTCTGCATATCCGTAGGGTCACAACAAAATTACCACCACTCACACTGCTGCCTACTTCATACGTGGTTTCCATCACTTAAATCGTGCTCGTGCTACACTCCGGGGGGTCCACTCTAATAACATACCAAGTTCAATAAAAGGCTTGCAGCAAGTAGACTCAAGGCATCCTGAACACAGTTTCCAGAAATCATGTGATTTCACAGATTCATGAATTTCACAACTTGTGGGACCATCGAACCTCTTTTAGCATTGGCAAACCTAGATTTTTCCAACATACGGGCATGCAGCTGTGGTAATGCAAGGAAAAATGACTACCCAACCTACTTACCTGAGTATTTTAATTACTAATTGTGTCTTAGATTCTGCAGAGTCAACTGCACATGTTTATACATTTGGTCCTGCCTTGTAAAGTCAACTAAAGCACAAGTACCTGTCTCGCATTCCTTTGCACGCAGTCTAATGGCAGTGAAGAGAGGAAACTGTCTTCTCGCAAACCGATGCTACTGTAGATGTTTATGTTGGAGCTCGCTCTAACCTTACAGTCTGATCAAAGTACAAGACAATCCACAGAAAAACCACCACCGGTTCGTGCCCAGGCCTTGCATGGTTGAGAAGCAATCATGAAGTTCAACAAGTATCTGAAATGACATTATTCTGATTTTCTCTCCAGACTTTGACTATGATCCCTACATTTTGTAATCAGATTTTTGTTTGGTTAGAAATGAATAGTTTGAGAATCAAATAGATTGTTTGAATTATAAGGAAATAGTCTTGGAAAAAGTTGCTTTATTATGAAACTTTGGCCTTCCCGTGACTTCTAAAATGACTCCATTGTTCAACTTAATTCCCTATCAACTTTCTAAATTGCTGGGGGAGGAGGGGGAAATTAAAAAAAAAAAAAATTAAAGCAGTTACCGCGTCTTTACCCATATTAAACATTTGCAAAGTCACTATTTTTAACTACGTTAAAAATTCCCATAGCGTGGAAGATGGCGTGGCTATTTAAACCAAATCAAGCTTAAAAACAGAATTGGGGGAAATGGATAGGACAGCTCAAGAAAGTTCCACTCTCACAGCTGTCAGCTGAGAAGAAATGGGGGAAGGGGGAAATGCTGAGAAAGGAATTTTTTTTTTTGGCAGTGAAGAGAGGAACATGCCATCCCTGTTTGAAAAGTTTCGGGGTGGGAAAGGCTAAGGAGGGGCTAACATACTATACATACCTTTACGTATATTTTTGAGGCAGAAAAGCAGTGTTATGTTTGAGCAGAGTTCAGCAAGTGGAAAGGGAGGTGGCGTTCTCTCTGGCCATTTGGCTCTCCTAAATAACCCCGCAGTTTACAGCGTGCCGAGAACAAGCACGGTAGTTGGTAAGGGGCTGCCTCCCAACAAGGCGGCGATAGAAACATTGTGCGCATCGCAGCACGTGTATAAGAAAATGAAAAGAAAATGTTTGGTGTCCACTATTGAAAGCGTTTGTCTACAGGGCCCTTGCTGGTGTGGGCTGCTGCGAAGTCACGCTCGCTGGCTCACACCCTTGGAGTTCCAGGAGCATACGTACCCTGTTAGTGTTACTGCCGCACTCCTGGGTACCTTGCGTGACTCAACTCACGCGGCAGTACAAAGAAAGGGAGAGAGGAATTCGTCTTGTTTCCTGAAGCTACAGATAGAAGCCATTAACTTGACATTGTAGACCAGGGGAGGAAAAGGCAAACCAAAGGTATACTTCCCAGCCAGTTTAAAGCTGCAAACTTTCCTTCCTAGACTGGAAGAATGAATGAGATGAGACATGTAACTGATTTCTGGTACATCTATGGAGATCTTGGAAACAAAGCCATTAGGTAAAGGTTTTGTCAGTTCAGCTCAACAGTGTCTCTTCACGCTCTACAGAATAAAAGTGTGACTATATTGGGGTGGTATATCCAGTTTGACAGATCTGAGAGTCAACTAAGGGTGCCAAACTGAACACGCAATTCAAACAATAAATGTCTAAAAGACCTACAAAAAAAGGCAAAATCCTGAAAAGGGAAAAAGGACACTGTGGGGAGAGTAGGGCGCATGAGAAGCAGTGAATAAGAGAAACCTTTGCCTGAGAACCATCGCAGTCCCCATCAGAGTGTGAACCCTCTTCCACTGACACCTGTGGGTAGAGCCCGGGCAGGGGCGAGTACTGCTAAATTGGATCTACTGCTTGGAACAGGGGGGGTGGAAACTTTCCCAGAGGAATGGAAAAAATGTCCCAGCTGATTAACACAGAGTAATACCTTGCTCTCACAGAGGAAATGATAAAGAAAAGAATTTTAAATGGCACGATTCCTTTGACTGTTCCTCCAGCATTGCTGTTTTTCTAGACCATCCCCTGGCTTGCACTGACCATTGCATCAGCACTACAGAAACATGGCGTGGTCTCGTTCTTCTAAATCAATGATTTTCAACTATTTCCAGAACATGACCTCACATTATGAGAGCACTTTCTGGAGTCTGACACCCACTGCTAAGCTCAGAAGAAAGGTAGCCTCTGCCTCCTGAAAGCTGTCCGCAGCAACCAGACCAAATACCTGTGGGCAGCAGAGAAGCTGGACGGTGGAAGCGGGGTAGAAAAGGTAGTGCAGGAAGAGAATGGATCAAACATCATGGTTAGCTTCCTGCCCCTTACCGTGACCACGCAATTGCTAGGAGCTTTTTTTCCTTTATGAAAACCCTGCTCAAAATCAGCTGTGAACAAAATTGCGTCTTATTTTTCTTAAAGATTTACTCCCTTCCCTACCACTTGTTTAACGTTCTACAGCGTCAGCCAAACGCGGAGCCTCCTGGGTGTACCCCTCAACGATATTGCATAGACCCAGCTTTTCCTAGGGCTCTTCTCCCCCCAGCCCAGGCGCTGCCTTCCGATGCTCCCTTTTGGAAGCGAGTGGCGTTGGGGTGGGACGCGTTCCCGCCTTGGGACAGCGAGGAGATCTAACGTGCAGCCTCGCACTCAGCATAGTCATCTGTTGACACAGTCGTGAGCTGGAATTCCATTTCTTGTAGCAATAGTTGGGACCAACATCCACAATAACTTGTGCGCTGAAAACTTGTATTTGTGGCTCCATGGCCAAAACCACAGGAAAACTATTTTTAGCACAACGGAGCTCTAAATAGTGGAAGCACAGAAAATTTAGCTCACATCATGGGCCAAATTCTTCTCCTGGTTACACCCACTCTATGGAGAAGCTGGAATGTAATGAGCAGAGACACTCTGAAACAGAAATTTTAAAAAAAAAAAAAAAAAGGGAAACTTGCTTACGAGTCAAATCGGTATTTTAAACTTTAAATTGAGAAAGGTACACATCCTCCAGCATTTCCTTTGGAAATAAATAAGAGGAAAGGAAAAAAGAATGGTTTGAAACAGAAGGGATCTGTTACAATAATTGTACCTATCACGACAGAGGTCGTTCATCCCGCTAAATACGTCTGAACGATACCTGTAGCTCAAGTCTCTCTCCGCTCATTACGCGGATACTTTTGGCTTAGACCAGCGCAAAGGAGCTGATCTGTATCTTGAGAGAGGGCGCAGCAGATGAGTGCGGCCTAGGAGTAACAAATCAGGTCTTAAGAGCCAGACCTACACTTAATTGCTCACAAGCCAACTTCCGAGCAGCAGTTTATCACCTCGGGATTTCACAAGACGAAGCAATTAGCGACGGCAGCGCAGAGCACCCCAGCGTTCCCAGGTGGGAACCGCCAGGACCTGACCTTCTCCCGCCGGGTGCCCTTCGGCCAGGGTCCCCGCCTTACGGGACGCTGGGCCTTTACAACTTGCATTTAAATTTCGTGGCACACTTAGGGACACAGCTGGTTTTTTTCCACCCTCATGACCAAATAGTTGGGTTGAATGGTTTCCTCTACAGTATCAAGATCTGCATTTACGAGCATAATAATGGCTATTATAAAACTGAAGTGCTTTTGGGCATAGCGCAGGGCAGGTTTTGGACAGCGTGTGGCAAGCTATTCGCTTCTCTAAGCAAAATTTCCACAGAAATTTTATTTTTCTCTCTTTTGTTAGGAAAACAGGGAACTGGATCATTTTCTAAAGCAAAAATTAAAACTTACTGGAGGAGCCAGTAAGATGACAGCATCCCAAAATAGGGTTTTTTTCCTCATGATAAAATAAAAAATGTTATTTTTCATTCACTGCTTTATCATTGATGAGATTTCTTCCACTCTTTAAGCACTGCCCTATGGCATATATCTTAAAAGGAAATACAGGGAGGGAAGTCAAAAGGCAACCAACACATTTCCAGTTCTGGTTGCATTTTTGCAAATCTGAAATAAATTAGGATTATTGTTAGTGTCTAAGCACCTTCATATGTCACACAGTAAAGGAAATATAAAAAGTTCATAAACTCTTTTGCTCCAGCTGCTTAGATGGGCCCCATGTAAGGCACGGTCACTAAAATAGTTCACAACCCTAATTACAATTCACCACATCTTGGGAATGACATTTAGGATTCTCGAGGCGCTTTTAGATAATTTTTAGACGCTGCGTAGAAGCTCAGCTGTCACGAAGTAGGTTTTATTTTGTAACAGATTTTATCCTTTGGAATGTTATGTTTGGATTGAGCTGAAGATATGGAAAAATACGTGTGTTATATAGTTTGCTTACCCGGCTGAAATATAACTCCTAAAACAAAGCTGAAACTTTTTGTCCTTTAATGTTCATATTCCAGCCTGTGCTTGCCTATAGCTATTTAGATTTGGAAGGAGGGGGTAAGGAGGAAAAAACTCGCGCCTACTGCATTATTCTGACTCCATTAGTGTAGTCGGAGAGAATTCTGGCGCTCTGTCCGGTAATTAAATAAATATTTAACATTGCGGGATTTAATTGGAATCCCAAAAGTTAACAATAGCCTCTGCTATCGGTGTCGCTATCTCAGGGGTTCTGTTTTCACAGGCGTATATTTAGATCTCGGCCACATCGCCCACTTGCATTACGAATAGTGCAGCACTTCCCCCCCCCTTAAAAAAAAAGAAAACAAACAAGCAGCTCAGTAAAATCTGGAAACTTTTATAAAGTGACGCCATCTCTGCAAAGCTCCTTCCCTCTGCTGCAAAAAACGCACTTCAAAGCTTAACAAATGAAGTGGCAGGCAGGCTCTTGCTAGGAAAAAAAAAAAAAACCAAAAAAAAAAGAAACCAATAACAAAGGCTTACCTTCCAGAGAATTAGTGCAGCTCCATGTTCTGACCCTTGATTTTTCCCCCCGTCGCCGTCCGAGCGATCGCTGCTCCTCGCATGCTGGCGGTGGGGCGGCTGGGGAGGAGCGCTGCGGAGGGTCCCCAGCCTGCCGGGGCGCGGGGACCGGATCGGGTAACACACCCAGCAGCACACCCAGCGCTGGCTGCAGAGAATTCAAATTCCCACTTTAGAAACTTTCTGCAATACTTGTGTGTCAAGTCTATTTTTGCTTCCTTCCTTCATCCTGTAATAATGCTCTTCGGTCCGATGCAACGCAGCCATCTTTTGTGCTGTGTCTTTCGTACAATCCGTAGATCAAAAGCGCTTTGCCGGTGTAAAAAAGCGCTTTGCCAGAGCTGGCTGATCCCTTTCGGTGAATAATTTATCTCGTTTGCAAAATGGGAACGGCTACAATCGCAGTGGATTGACTCTTTGCATTAAGTCCCTCCGCACAAAGAGAATACTCGCAAGCTGAATGCATTTAATGGATATAAATGTGTATATACATGTATAATACACATACATAGACATATATAAGCATAGAAATGTATATATACACATTGAAGGCATTCAGATGGTTTGTCTACGCGCACATGCACACACACACCTCAAAATGCACCCGTTTAATCAGGATAATGGCACTTTCCATGTAAAAAATACAATTCTAAAGTATGAATGATCTTCACGCCGGGCCTTCTACCTTTGCATGTTACCGCTCTGTGTGTACGTACACAGATGGCAAAAGTAGAGAGAAACATCTATAAAGGAGAGTGTCAGTCTGCAGGAGACGGATGGCGCTCTGTCAATCTACCGGGCTAAACACAATAAAAGCTGATCGGTCTTGGTGACAACGGAGCTCACAGAGGTTTCAAAGTCCAGTTAATAGGAACAGCCTGACAGCTGCACACCCCAGGAGAACCGCTTGAAACAGAAAATAAAATTCATGTGATTAGATGCTTGCAGAATCAAAGCATTTCTTACTAAAATAATGAGATTATTATGATTATGTCTGATCGTTAGCCACTGGTCTTCGCGAAGATGGCTTGGGTTGCGTCTAAATGATCGGCTCAGCCCTCTCAAACCTGACTTCACGAGAAACCTCGCACTGCCAGCGTGGGTTCCCTTGCCAGGGCTCCAATTATGTGAGCCAACGGCAGAAGGAAGGTTCAGATTCCCCCCGTCAGGCGTACGGTGGGGACGGGCGAGCGCGGCTTCTCGAGGGGAAGTCAGACTTTGCAGATCGCTCCTGGGTTCCTTTGAAGGATTCGGCCAGAGTGTGACGCAGATAACATCCTTCTTGATGGATTCTACCTGGATTTCTAAAACACTCTTCGCAATGTCTCCCAGCTTTCTCGGGGAAGACAATCTGCCAGGGGAAAGGAGGTCATGGCCTTCTAAGAAGGTGTAACAACTCAAAGGAAAGGCAGCAAACAGTGGCGATATCTGGTTGCTTTTCACAGCAGAGGGAAGTGGAATTTCGCAGGCAGGCGTGCGCACATGGGTGCTGCTCCGCTATCGCTGAGCGAGCTGGAGAAGGCAGTCAGACGATCTGTGGACCACAACGCTGGCTCGGAAAGATGAGGACTCAGTCTGAAGAACTGCAGAAGGAGTTCGCCGTATGGAGTGGGAAACAAAGGGCGGGTGAAATTTGGTGTAAATATAAATGCAGAGTTGCACAGGTGGCAGCAAAGTCACATCCAAAATGATGTGCCCTAACACTATTACTCAGGAACAGTGTTTTATCATAGCTTGATGCAAGTGCTGAATGCATTTCTGATCACCAAGGAGTGCACTGAACATCAGGAATTGCTACAAAAGGAATGGCAAAGAAAGCAAAGATCGCTCTGATGCTGTGAATTCCTGGTGCACCTGCATCTCGGGTTCCACGCAGAGGGCCCTTTCTCCATCTCAAAAAGAAATGCTGCATCTGGCAGAGGTGCCGGCAAAAAGAGTGATCTGAAGCATCAGATGGGTCCCATGCAGAGAATGTCTGAATCGTCTCTTCCATTGGGAAAAGAAAGAGCTGAGAAGCGATATTACAGACATCTGCAAAAAGCCCAAGCAGAACAGGGAAGGTGAAAGACAACTCTGTTCTGGAGGTGGAAGGAAGCTTAGCTGCAGGCTTCTGAGAAGAAGGAGATAGATCTTCACACAAAGCGTAATAAGGGGTTCGTATCGCGGCCACTGAACATTGTGGGAACTAAAAGTTTACACAAGTTCAAAAACCAAAATTGGTGACAGAGCAAATTCACAACAGAAAAACCCATTAAAGGTCACTAAATACAAAGACACCAACCTCTGGCTCTGGAATTCCCTCAGTTGCAAATGGCTGGGCCAGTATTTAGCAGGTCCAAAGGAGGGCTACTAAAATGCTCTGAGGGCTGGAGCCCCTCTGCTCTGAGGCCAGGCTGGGAGAGTTGGGGGTGTTCAGCCTGGAGAAGAGGAGGCTGCGGGCAGAGCTGAGTGCGGCCGGTCAGGGCTTAAAGGGGGGGGCCCATAGGAAAGGGGGGAACAAACTTTTTAGTAGGGCCAGCTGGGACAGGACAAGGGGTAATGGTTTTAAACTGAAGCAGGGGAGGTTTAGACTGGATCTAAGGAAGAAATTCTTTACAATGAGGGTGGTGAAACCCTGGCAGGGGTTGCCCAGAGAGAGGGTGGAGGCCCCATCCCTGGGAACATCCCAGGCCAGGTTGGACGGGGCTGGGTGACCTCTAGGAGTCCCTTCCAACCCAAAACATTCTATGATTCCATGATTCTATTCTGTGCCATTACTGTTTGCCCAGTACTTACGTTCTTCCTCTGGGCATCCTCTGTGGCTGGCTGGTGGACAGGACACGGAGCCCTTGATCCCACCCGGCAGGGCCATACTCACGTTCTTCACGTGCTGCTAGGAGAACTGCTTTTCATCCTGAAGCTCATCTCTCACTGCAGTGGTGTTTTATTGCCTAAAATATCACAAATTCTGGTCTGCATTTTTTCCAAAGTGTGTGATACCCCAGTTCTACTGCTCCACCGTTCTACAAATATCATTACGTATTTACAAATTACACATATAAATGCATCTGTTAGTAGGAATAAAACTCTTCTGGTCAAAACCCATGGAGTCATTTCTGTTTAGTGTACCGCTCAGGCTTTTCAGGAGCAAAGCTTCCAAAAAGTCCATAATGAACTTTCCACTGTGTAACTAAAAAATGCGTTAATTATTCTAATCTACATTAAGAAACTATTATTAAGAACTCCACATTAAAGGTAATTTAAATAGAAGCTTCAATTTAGTGAAGCTTCAGTATGGCAGAGCACAAGCATGCAGAGCTTGTAGCCCACCGCAGATACTGGACTAACCAGATAACATCTTCTTATCCACGTTTTTCGTTATTTTAAAAGTTCCTTTTAAAGCAGTAATGCAAATGAGGAACATCTAATGGAAAAGCCATGTCCAAAACTTGTGTTTTGACAGCGATGAGATGGGATTGCAGCTGAACTTTTCCACTTGCACATTCTCTTCCTTCCCTAAACTAGCAGTAAAATGCAACGAGTTTCACGAGGTATTTTAGCAAATTTACTGTGCCAATGGGACAGATTTAGGCCAGAGTTTCTTTGGTCCAGCAGAAAAGGACAGCAAAATATTCGATGGCTATGGAATTATTACACTTTCTAAGAGAAAGACATTTCATTCCTATTAGAAATAGAAAGAAAATTAAGTTCAGCTAGAAAATGCCGCGTGTCCAAAACCAGTCAGATATATCAGTGGTAACTTCCGAGGAGAAATTTTTAATTCAACCCTGGATTTTGAATTCCAAAGACTACCCTGATACAGAGGATCTCGGTGTAAAAACACAGAGCAGTTTTCGTTGCACTACAAGTCCCCTAAATGCTGGGAAATACTTTGGGATTTCATAGAAGAGGGAGGTGTTTCCATTCCAGATTACCAAGGATGTGTTTCTGAGAAAGCCACACAATTCAACTTGAAATAAGCTCTTTCCTGTCTTTCTTATACATAACTCATCACACCCAGATTGTAATACGCGTGTTCTTGTTTCAAACCTACTCTGCCCATTTATTGTATAAGCAGCACCTTGATCTGCATTGTTGAACAAATTTCTTCAAAAAACTCCGATTCTGGTGCCAGTTTTTATTAGTGGGATAGTTGGAACTGTGGATAGAAGGCTCGAAACCTCGGGTTTAGGAAAATACTGATTAGTGCCTACCTTTAAGCATGAGAACAATTTCCCATCTATTCAGTAAAATCTTCATGACTATGCTTTGCTTTAAGCACACGCTTAAATTCAATTAACTTCATTTTAATCATGGGCTTAAGTGCTTTGCTCTCTCAGGATAAGACGACCATCGGCATTTCATTGGGCTGGCTGAGCTTGTTTGTACGTAAATCTCCTAGTCTCGAGCACAAACTGACAAACATGCAACTAAGGGTTACCTTCTCGCCTAAAGACAGAAAATGATAAACCAAGTGTTTTTCCAGTCCATGAGGGGAAACACCGAGGCACGGAGCAGATTTTCATTTCCCTGATCCTATCATATTAATTGTCTGGTAGTGAAACGCTGCCTCGCAAGAAGAGGTTGTGCCCTCTTTGATCTCCTTCTGTAGAGGAGCAAGGGGAGACGTAAGCGTTACTTTCCATCGAAATGAAGCACGTTTGTTCGCGAGACAAAAGCAAACGTCTTTGAGACACTGCGGGCCATAGCTTTGCTTGAGATAAATTGGCGCGTCTCGCTCATTCCAGGGGAATTACGCTAATTTTACACCTCGGAGTACATCTCGGAGACTTTCCACGTCATGTATAAACTTGAATAGAGAGATTCTGTATCGTGAGGTGAGATCATAACATGCAAGTGTTTCACAGACATAAAACTATGAGGTCTGGGAATGCTTGACGGTAGCTAGTAAATATAGTACGGTCTGGTCATTAAGTGGGACCAATTGTTTATAAGAAGAATAAACCAGTTGGTAGGCAGAGCCAAAAAGCAGTTTTCTTCACCATGGTGTTCCTAATTAACAGCTTTTCCCCACCGAAGCAGTAAAATGCAAAATTATTGGTTTATTAAATCTTACGTGGCTCAAAAAAGCTTTCAAAAGTCATTAACATCTGATCCGTTCGCCAGAGCAGTGACCATTTCAAAAAGAAGTAGAGGAATAATTGAAAAATTTGTACGTAAAGCAGCTTGCACCACTGGCTAGAGTATTTCTGATGCAAACCGAGAACTGACACAAAATAATGCCAATTTTGCCACCATTCAGTTTTAAAGGAAATAAATTGTGTTATGTTGGCATAGCTACTTCACTTAATGTGAAGAAAAAAAAAAAAGATTTTCAGAATTTTCTAACACTATTAGCGTTTATGGCGCCAGACCAAAAGCAAACCCAACAAAATTGGAATTTCTGTTTTCCATGCAATTAATGCTATGAATAGGGGGCTTGGTAGAAAAAAATACATTGAATGCATGTAGCATACTTCTGTTTTCGTCTTGTGAGTGTTACTGCAATTATTTTCATATACAGGAAAAAAACATTTCTGGTGGAGGAACAACAACGCTTGAACGGGTATCGGGAGAACTTCGGACAGGAGAGCTGTACCTTCAAAACCAAGAGTTTTGGGAAGTTTTGAGTGATTCACGAGCAGCTCAGAGCCCTGAGACACTGCCACCACAGCTGCTCAGCTCTGCCAGAGCTGGAAGGGGAGGGTGGGCACCCGCGCCTGGGCCCCCGCTCGCGCCTTTGAGGACAGCCCCAGCAGAAGGCACCCCAGGGAGCCGGGAGGGGTGGAAGGAGAGCGGCCGTTCCCTCCTGCAGGCCAGTATTGCTGCAGAAAACGAAGATGAATGCTGATGAAGAGAGACTGTGAGAAGCTTGCAACGAGCGCTCGGGGTTTTCTCTCAAATTACTGCAGATTGGTGCTGCCGACGGTGGCTCCAAAATCAAGGGACAACAGGAATTCTGGGCAGGATGGCTTTCCTAGGCCTTACCCTTCGCCTGGCTGGCAAAGACCTTTTTCTAACTTGAAGAAATACCAGGTTTGGCTTGCAGAGGTCTGCCTCTGGCTGACTGCTTCCCCCACCTGCCTTTTGTCCTTTCCACTGAGCAGAGCGTAACGCCACGTATAAGCCCTAAATATATTATTTAGTCCTTTCTTCTAAAAGGCAAAAAACCCAAACGTCCAGGGGCAGAATGATTTCAGGCTGTTCAAATCCCTGACATGGAAAACCCTGTGGTTAGTCAAAGATAATCCTGTTATTTCCACCAGTTTTACACCACTATAACCATCGCTTCCCGCCGGGTGGTTATGAAGCTGCATCAGTGCAGAAGGAGAACAAAGTTAAACCATCCCAGCCTCTGAGTACAGAAAAGCTTTGGGACTTCCATAAACATTTGCTTCCTTGTAAGTGACAATAACGCAGGACAGTTCTTCCGAGGTTCTTTGCATTTAAACATCAAATACGACGCAAGGCTTCAGAAGCGTTCTCTATCTGCCCTGGAAATCAGAGGGAAAAAAGCAATAAGAGTTAATAGTTTCTTTGGAGCAAATTATCATTCACCACTGTTTCACCATCAACGTTGTACCTGGGCAACCACTCTGAGTTCATACAGTTCAGTGAAATCACTACAATTTACATGAGATTATTGTATATTAAAGGCCAAGTCATATGGGGTTTTTATGCAGGCAGAAGCCTCGCTGCTTGCTTTCTGAATAGGGCCTGATTAACGACGGCAGAATTCAGCTCTGTGCTAGCGTGCCATTTGGTGCCCCCCTGTTGCACACTGCGTTGCTACGTCCGGGCCCGTTTCGTGTTCTCCGTTAAATTAGAAGCAAAAAAGAGCAGACTGAAATGGCGCATTCCGCGTATCTCTCGCGTAGTCTTGCTCATGAGCTGAATGGCCCTTTTTGTAACCAAAAGAACCAGGAACAGCCTCCTTTCCCAACTGGAGGTCTTTTTCTTAAATCTGGCTTTTAAAATTCTTTATGGTAGCAGAGAGAAAACAACCCATGGCCTGCAGTGATGCTCTGCTGGCAGATTGTCCTCCATAGCAAGGGGCACAATGCGCTTCCCCGGCCGGTGCGTGGCGGCGCGAGAATCATCCATTTTTATCACTTTCGGTTATTGTTTCCTTCCCTCGCCACAAATATTTCCCACAGTGCCACTGTTTTCTCTTGGCCTCCTTACTCATCCAAGCTAATAGTTAGGGGCACACTGGGCATTTTGTTATGTTTTTTTTTTATGTCCTGGTAGGCATGAAAACACTCAGTGGGGACTCCATTATGCTTTCGCACTTGTGTTGAAGGGTGAAATAACTTCACAGCCTGTCAGAGGAGTGATGCATCGTGAATAGTTCCTTCTTTATTCTACATATTTTTATTTAAACATTCCTAACCATGTTTTGTAACAAGCTGCTTTCACTGTACTAGACTGTCTGGAGGAGGCGGATCTGTTTTAACTTTCAAATGACCGTGAAAGATTGGAGAGAAGCAACAAACAAGAACATTGCACTATTAAGTTATCAAACTTTTTCCAGGGATCTGAGGCTGGAGAGCCAAATGTTAGTGAAGAGGTTTTGCCTTCATTCAGTGTTTTGCTGCCTTTGTCTTCAGAAATCTGCATGGTTTTCACCTGGGTATTGACTTCACCTCAGACTTGGACAACTTCGTCTCTTCTGCGATTTCTCTGAAGACTGAATGTGTCAGAATTTACATGGGCAGAGCAAAGGGCAAACCGGTGTCAAACCCCACAAGGTCTGTGTTCCCCATTGGCACCCTTTTGCTGATAAACTTCAAATCCTTGTCAACAACTCCTGTGTTCCCAGCACAGAAAATGTCAGGTTTGCCATTTTTACTGTGTTGATAGAACTCATCTCATCACCACATTCCACTAAACAACTGCACCAAGCCTTCGGTTAATGGACATCTCCGATGAGTTCATTTGTAGGAAACACCCAAACCTCCTTTTAACAATATCAAATATGTGAAGGTCGTTCAGCCCTAGCGAGCGGCCCTGCCTGGAAGGGACTGTAGCACAGGTCAAGGATGGGACATCAGCAAGGGAGAAGAGGAAAGGGCATCTTCCTCCTCTCGAAGCTCCTCCCAGGGCAGTTCAAGCCAGGAGTTGCAGAGTATTCCTGACTCTTCCTCATCTCCTTAAAACAAGTTCGTCAGCGATGGAGGGATTTTGTATACTCACAAGATGAAGTCAAGCCACAGAAACCCTGCAACGTCTGCTCAGTCTGATAGTGTCCTTCTAATTTACCCCAAGTCTATTTTGGGTTTACTTTTGAAGCCTCTCAAGGGTTGGCCAAAGCCACCAACACAACATCAGACCGGGGCAAGGCGTTAGCAGTAGTACAGCCTTCGTTATCTTGCCATACCTGCTGACCTGCGCTCATCACTAACATTTCTTAAATAGGCCACAGCATTATATGTTCCCCAAGATGTCCACCTTTAAAAACAGCCTAGGCGCTAAACTCTAGAACATTAAGTTGAAAAACTAAGAGCAATTTCTTCACAATACTTAAAAAGACCCAATCAGGAGCATCTGCTGTCACTTTGCCCTAAACCTCGCTCATGGCGAGCGCGACAAGTGCTGCCCAGCCGCAGGCTGAGACTTGGATCACCACTCAGAGTGTCCTTAATCTTCCCTCCTTAGGGTTTCCTACCTCCAGGACACGGGTCCGACGCCAGCTTTCTGCCTGGAACAAAGGGTGGCTTTGCCGCAGCATCTCGGGCCAACCTCTTGCAAAGGAACGGAGGTCACCGCGCGCAGAAAGTCCCATCGGTTCCTGCTGACATCCAGCTGCCCTGCTGAGAGCGCTCACTCTGATGCTACTCCTGGTAGTAGAATCAGGAGCATCAGGCCATGAACAGCCTGTCCAGGCTTAGCAGATCTAGACCTGGCTAGGTTCGAGCACTCTGAACAAGGGCTTTCCTTTTGCTCAGCCCCTGTGGTACCAGGATGCCCGCAGCTGTAAAAAGCGGGGTCACGAAGTACAGGGGCGGCGGTGGCGTGCTGGCTCGTGCCTCACCAGAAGCGGCAGGCTGTGCCCGGCGCGTGATGCACCTCCAGACATCAGCGGTCCCCTGCGCCCACGCTGGAGCCAACACTCCGCTTCCCGGCCCACGCGCCGAGTCAGCTGCGGCGCGGCCCGTGCGATGGGTACCACGTTACCTGGGTGCAATGGCAAGCTCCACATCCTGTCTGCTGCCCCTAAAGTGAAAAGCAGAGGGGAAAAAAAAATACTCAGATCAGTTCGTTACTCTTCTAAAAAGATGGCAGTGACCTGGAGTGCACAGTAACGGGAAGCATGAGAACCCCCTCTCTAAATCTCTGTAGTTCTCTGCTGATTTACAAGCCCCAAAGATTAAGTTCATTAACGACATTCTCCTTACAACTTGACTTAGGCTGGAAATTTTTTGCCAGTATTGGCTAAGAACGTATCCTAAGAAGGGCAACGCAATATTTTCCTGTTAACCCAGCAGAAAAAAAGATTCAGGCCTGATTAAAAGAGGTAGCTATATGGATTCAGTGGCATGATGCATAAATTAAAGTCCTTGCAATAAAATAATACCAAGAAGCTTTAAATAAGCAGAAAAATATTTTGGATCTATCTTTGAGCTGATTTTTTATTGACGGGAAGAGTTGAAAGGAAGCCTTAGGTGCAAAACCTGTAGTGAACAGTAACAAAGTTTCTATAACATGATGGCAAATTTATACAAAATGAGGAGAAAATTTTGGGAAGCTCTGCTGCGTGAATCCAGACTGCTCCTTTTACAGAGTGCCATGTCGCGGCTGGCGTTTGCAAAAGTGATTCCGCCTGCTTAGCAGCACGAAGGTAACGGTTGGTTGTTTTTTCATGGGTTCCGTGGTTTTGATAACACTCCCCTTTCCTTTGTTTCAATTTTCTGAGAATTTTGAGAAAACCTTTTTTCCACTTTTTGAAAATAAAAATCAGCAGCTCTTTTACTGCTGCGTCTGTTATGGGAATAACTGCGAACTGCGGGGTAAAATTGCTGGCTGCATGCAGTTTGTGCTCAAAGGACACGGGCCAGGCTTCGTGCTCCCTCCTGCCTGACAGACACTTTATCAGCTAGAAGAAAATGAATAACATCCCGGTGCTGATTTGCATTCACAAGCTCGATGAAAGAGAGGCAACACAGAAAAAGTAATCGCACAGGAATGCACAGAACATGAAAACCAGCAGCAAAAGACAGTGCGCAGTCAAACCACAGGTGCTTCATCATCATCTGTTCACTCGAGTATCTGTATCCTCACATAAACTGCACAAAAATCCCTGGAAGTGGGAGGGCTCTGGAGGATGAAGGAGACAGTCGGAGGAGGACACAGAGCTGGCACTGGAGGATCAGAGGCAGCAGGAGGGTTCTGGGTTCAACGTCTTTGTATCCATACAAAGCTGCCAGATCAGAGGCTGGGCTCTCCGGTGGGCAGCTGGCTTTTATTTTTGCAGAAGAACAGACAGGACCCATGAGCTACGCCCATGACAATTATGGTGGTTTGTGAATACGGAATAAATAAAATACACCCTTTGGCTTCTCTTTCCCGTGAATTTCACAGCTAATAATTCCAAGACTGGGTTGAGAAGCGGACCCTTGCTGAAGAAGGGGAGGGGAGAGGGCAGGGCTGGACGCCACAGCGCGCAGCAGTGCCGGCTGCCGTGAAGAGCAGCGTTCTTCATGCCAAATACGCCGAAACTAAACCACCATAAAACAGATACCATACGTCAGTAGCGTCTGCGTACACGTTACTCTGGTGACAGGCTCCCTTCGTCAGGGGAAGAAAGGTGGTAGAATAGCCAGAGCTGTTGAAGAGCAGATGTCTCGCACGCTTTTTTACCATCCCTGGTCAGAAGAAGGAAGGAGAGAAACCATGTACGCTTGCAATTATAAACCAGGGGCCTGATCCAGAGTCTATTGAAGTCAACGGGAAGGTTTCCATTGACGTCAGCAGGCACTGGGATGGGCCCCCAGAGCTTCGCTGCATGCTAACACCACCTTGACTGTGTCAGCCGGAGCTTCGCTGGGTGAATTGCAGGACGGGCTTGGATGCGTGGGTTTCCTCTCCTCGCACGATGGGCAGCCTGCAAGCAGGGGGCTGCAGGTTTTAAGGCTGGTTCTAAACAAGGACCAAGGTTCAGCATATTGTGCAGAGCCTTGGACTATGCTAAATTAATGCCATCTGCTACTGGCCTTCCTCCCCTCGCCTCCTCCTACCCCCTCCCTCAGGGGGCTCCTGACAGTGGAGAATAGCTGGAGTACAGTCACAAGCATCACGCCCCTTCCTGTCCCTAACACACCCTTTACACCCTTTGTTTCTCTCTAAGTGTCATGGGTGGAGTAGGATCCCAAAGCAGCTGGCTCCAAACCAGCTGGCAGCATCTGGCCAGGCTCAGCCCCGTTTCTCCCAGACGTGGAGGACCTGGAGCAGGCAGAGCCTCCGCTCTGCAATCTCCAGGGGTTAACGACGGGGGGTTTTTTTCCACCCAGGGGAGGAGTTATTTTCAGTGGCGTCACTGCTTATGAGCTTTCCAAATCCAGAGGAGAATTGCAAATACTGTGCGAAATCTCCTCTCGCCCTAGGTTGAAACCTTTGCCAACAGCTCTTTCGGGGAAGGCTCCCACCGCTAGTCTGAAAGTTCAAAAGGTAGGAACCATTTCTCACCATCGGTGTTTGCGAAACGCAATTGAAAGTAAAGATCCTAATTACATTTGGCATTTCTAATAGTCGGTCTCCCGCTAAACAAATGACATCATTTGTGGCATTGGCAGTAAAAGAGCCCACTGTAAGAGACTGTAAACAAGAGTCCATCCAGCCTCATTCCGCTCGAACAAAAGGAAGGGGAAGGGGAGGGGGGATCTTGTTAAATTACCACGACGTTCACGTTTTTTTCAAGTATTAGACATGTCCCGATACCTCTGCAAAATAGTTTTGAAACGGGGGATGAAACACGCTCAGAAACTGGGACTTTTGGCAACCATAAGGAAATCACTGCCCTCAGCAATGCACAGCCGCTCAGGCTGGGGGCACGGTCACCCCTTGCCTTTCTGGATCTGAATTTTGCAAAGATCTGGGAGGCTGGACTGAAGCTCCTTCCGATTATTGAACGCTGCATTGGACATTTCCGTGGGGTGCATTTTCCAAAACAGGACTTCCTTTCGCTCTTGGAGAAATGGTTGTGCATCACTGCTCTCTTCCCCATACCGCACTGCGTGCTCCTTGCCCTTCGCCTGCGGGTGTCACGGCCCCCACCTCTGTTGGAGGGGGAAGAGGTGGTTGCATTTAAGCCTAGAAGGAGCTCCCTCTAGAGAGGGGCAAAGCGGCTCTTCCCCAGCAGGGAGGAATTCTCCACGATTTTGGCGTAGCAATGCGTCAGCCTGGCCTTTGGGGGGAAATACCAGGGTGCAGGAGCTGTGTCGAAGCCCAATTAAGGGAACAGACAAAAATCCCTTCCCTCCTTCAAAAAATATATATAAAAAAAATCATTTCAGACTGCTGTGTTTCAGTCTTGGGTTGTGTATTTTCTAGTTTGCCCCCGGGCAGCAGCCTGTCCGGCGGCTGTGCTGGGAATCAGCGCAACGCCAGCTCGGAGCGATCCGCGCTGCCAACACAGGAGGATTCTTCAGAGCTCTCCTTTCCTCCTAACGATCCTGCTCGACTCTGCTTAGTTTGTGATATTTGAGGGCATCGCAGCATGAAGTGGCACGAACACAGACCATTTATCGTACCAGGATGCGGTTAGAGGCTTTTTGATATCTCGTGCCCGTAGCCATAACCTGCATTCAGCTATTTGTGGCCCTTCAGGCAAACACAAGTAACGCTCGCATTCGGATTGCCCTTAGTGCATGGATGTGCTGGATGGTCAATTAGAAGTACAATGTCAGGGCAATGCCCATCTGTTCCATGTCGAATATATATTACTCTTTTCCTCGCCAGGTACTGTGGATGGATGCTCTTTGCCAGGTTTCTTCCTGGGCAATTACACTCACCCCTGAAAAACAACTGCTTGTTTGGACCGGGGGTCGAACTACACTCTTAATACTTTCCCACCGCTCAATTTTTGAAATCTCCTCCCCGGCTGTGCTTCTGATAGCTTCCTTACCCTAAGAAAAGCTCTTCTCCTTGGTCTTTTTTTCCTTTGCAGATGTAAAGTACGGGTTACGTTCTTGATCCAAGCATATGGAAATGCCCCCTCGCCTACAAAGTGAGATGGGCTCGTAATGTTCCTTTCTCTTATTAATTTAGTTGCAGGACGCTCTGAGTCACTCGCAGTATCACCACGCAAACCCTTTCACGGTGGTTAGGCTTCATTCATAGGAGCGCTCGCCTTGCGGAGTGTGAAAGAGGCCATTTATGCTTAATAATGATAATAACCAGCAGTTGGAGACTGGGAAAAGAAGGGAAAATAAAACCCGGCGGAAGTTTACAGGAAAGGACATTTAGCGCTGCCAGGAGGGTGAGAAGGTCAGGCATCTGGTGGGGAGGCTCGCCCTGGATTACAGGCAGGAATGCGCGGCCGCGGAGGTGGGGCTGGGCTGGCTGCCGTGGCAGAGGCTCTCGTGGGTGACCGGACTTTGGGGTGCCCCGGTCTGCCCCCCATTTGCACAAGACCTCTTCTGTTTGGGGGTGCAGGGCACAGAGCGGGCTCGTGCTGCACAGCCGAACTCCCAGGGGTGAACAACAGGGAGAAAAGCACACCCTGAAAAAATTCCGGAGATTAAGCTGGAGTAAAGACTACCAAGGAATTGGCATTCCTATTTAGAAATCCCGCAGAAATCATGTCATATTCATCCTCGTTAATCATGAAAAAACCCAACAAACAGGGATCGCAGAGACCTGTGCGCCCTCGCTTGGTGGTCCCAAACTTTCTGGGCATAGACTGTGAGATATTCATAAAAAAGCGAGTGTTTCGAGAAGCCAGCAGCAAACCAACGTGCCGCTTGTTGATCCTTCTCTAAGAGGCCACGGGCTGCTGCTTTATTCTGCTCTCGTAAGGCAAAACCACGGCAAGCGTGCTGAAACTGCGAGTATCAAACCCTCGCAGCGTCCTCCCGCAGGAGCGGTGGGATGGAGAGCTCATACGGTCAGCTCGCGCTTGGCCACCAGTCATTGAAACACATAGAGCAAGGGGATCTCCATTTTCCGAAAGCCTAGAATAACCCTCGAGTTTAGCCTTCGAGAGCTCAGCAGCTCACGAGAAAAGGAGCATCTTATTACCCAGCCCTCCAGGGTCTTACAGCGTTTTTCCTTTGCTGCCGCAATTTCAACACCCCCAGCATTTATTGTAAGTCATCTCAGACATCCACCGTGCTCAGTTTACGTTCATCTCCGTCTATTTTTAACAAAAAATAAACTCGAAAGCACGCTGGAGCAGTGCAGTATTTCTCTTGAGTATCATGAGACTGCTTGATCACATCTTTTCCTGGCACTTAGGCCGGTGGTTTATGAATTATTTTGTTACGCTGAGTACATAGTTGATAGTTTAATGGCTGGGAGTGATTGTTCTCGAAATATGGATGGAGTTGTCATGGCAATACATTGCTAGGAAGATTAAGGCACGCTTAAATCAAGGCATGCGTTGAATTCTCGGTTGTTTTAGCTACTCTTTCCTTGCCATGTTTGGAGAACATCCTATCTAGTGCAATCCTCCAAGACGTCTTGCTGGACTCCCTGTCAAGTAGTGACTAACCCAGCGCTTTGAGTCACCAATTTGCCATCCCTGGGCTCCAGCCAGTCCCGTGCAGCGCGCGGAGGGGCCGGCGGGGCAGCCATTGGCCTCCAGCGCTGCCTGTTTTGCAATACCAGGAATTCCTTCCAGCCCCTTTGAACTAAATCCTGAGCAGACTCGCACTCCGCCGGAGCATTTGGCTCCAAGATACACAGGAAGGTTTTCAAAAGCACAGAAGAGTTCAGACAACAATGAGAGCTGGTTTTCTAGAATTTGATTTTTTTTAAGACTTTTGAAGGAATTGACAGCGGTAGATGGGGCCTGAGGAGATTTTCGGGAACACGTATTGAAAGCCTGGCCCCAGGGGTTGCCTCCCCCCCGCCCCGTGCCGCAATTTGTTCGGAGAAAGTCACCACAGCGATTCCTATCAAACCCCGACAGAGAAGATTTTAGGCGGGTAGCTCAGCATTTCTCGAGACCGACAGCGTTTCTGGCTTCTGCTGAGAGAGCTCAGCTGGCGGCGGTTCAATCTCTGCCCATCTGTGACCTGCGCTGGGGATTTTCGCCTGCAGCCTCCCTGAGGGAGTCGGTGTGCGTGGGTGGGAAGGGAGAAGCATCATTTCCCCCAGAGCAGCTCCCCGTAACCAGCCCACTTCAGCGTCCTCGGTAGATTTAGGCTGTGCCTCCCCATCTACGCACAGGGAAAAAGAACATCTACTGAACCCTCGTCTTTGAGAAAAGCTGTGTGGGAAAGGAGCCTTACTGGCCGTCCCATGCAGGGGCTCAAATCCATGCTGGTATTTGAAACCTGAGCGAAGAGAAACCTTTGGACATTGAAACACAAGGAAAAAAAAAAAACACAACCCAAACAAACAAAAAAACCACACAAAATAAAAACCAAAATAAAAGGCCAGTCTGTGAACACGTGGGAATACAATTTTCAGAACTGCCTAAACGAAGCAGAAGCCCTATATTTATTTCTGAACATCCTGTTGCTGTGGACAAAGCGAATCCGCAGCAATAAGAGTTAGCAAAGAAAACAGCTTATCGTCAAACCCCCCGGCACGGAGCAATAACGACTCGTGGCGGCTGCAGCCAACACCTTTCTTGTAAATCCAGAATATAAATATTCGCTGCCCCGTACGTGATCTGCAGCTTGCAGCAAAGATGACCCCAAGCACATCCCAAGCACATGGGAAAAGGATCAAAACAAAAAGCACGTGACGGTTCTTAACAGAAACGACATTATCCATGGAAGGCACAAACACACATGGCCTTCAGATCCGCGTGAAACAATACCAGGGCTGCAGCAGGGCTGAAACCGGGAAAAGCAGATGCTGCCCAAAGCAGAATCTGCTCGAGATGTTAACATGCACGACACACATCAGGAAACGGGAGCGCTCTCGTGTGAGCAGAGGAGGGCTCCTTGCAAGCCCATTTCCAGCTAGCATGGAAGGACCAGAGGGCAGGGAGACCCCGGGGGCAGAGCCCAGGCTCTGTGCGTTCCCTCGCTCTGGTTGAGTTTAGCCCTTGTGTTCGGGTTCTTGTGGAGACGGGAGCCAGCTACAGAAACCAGGCCTGGCTCAAGGTCAAGAGCTACTGAAAAACACAGGAGCAGTTCTGTGGTGTTCCCTCTTCAGAGACCCTGTTATCCACAGCAAGGAGCAGAACATTTCAGCTGGTGCTTGTTCATGGGAAATTAAACACTCACACAATGCACGAGGGTCCCCGAGACACAGCGGGAAGGGAGGACCCCCCCCAGGCCACGTGGTTTTGACTCCTTCAAAGATGCACTCAGATTAACCCTCACATCTAGAGCTGTTTCTGCAAATGCAAGATAACCACCTCTAGCTTTTAGCAGGTGCCAAATCCAGGGGTTTGGCTGGAGACCCAAATCAGCTGTGGGCCAGTGGAACAGAGTAGGTGACTTAGCGAGGTCCCCTTCACAGCGCCCGCCGTAATTCTATAAACCTGTCACAACATGCAGAGAGTTTTAAAACCATCCAAAAGCAACGTTGGCCGCCTAGTGCAGTGCAAACCTGTGCAGATCACACAGAAGTTACCGGTATTGTTTCTAAGGCCTAATACATCTTAATTCCTTCAGTGATTCCCAACTCACAGCCACAGGCATCGGAAGTTTACACCGTGTTTAGGGCTGATGTAGAACTAAGACTCACTCTATGGATCAAGCATGAAGCGGCAGATAAATCTCATTAGATAAAATGGACAAATCTTGTTGGTGTTCGTGTGGGCTGAGCATCTCCAGAGGAACGCTGGAGGGGTCCTGGAGGAAGGCGTTGGGCAACTGAATGGCCGGTTGGGCATTCATGGATTTCCATGCAGGCAGCTTGCAGTTGGGAGAGAAGGAAACCTCCACGCTCAGCCGCGACCGCCTGCGCAAACAGGAGAGGTCTGTTCACCCCATTTCAGGTCCTCCATTCTCTTTCGACACCAGGGTATTTGCAATCGAGTCCTGAAGCGCTAAGGCGGCGGCAGAGACCAAAGCTTTTCCTCACCTCTCCGCAGAGCTGCAGCCGATCTGCGGGACGGAGCGGGACGCAGCGGCCCCGCGTTTAGGATGTGAACGGAGTCCGTCAGGGCGAAGGCAAAGCACTTGCGCCCTGAGCCGGCTCTTCTCCTCCCTTTCTACAAAAAAAGCAACCAAAAACCCCAACTTATCCCAAAAGCTTGTTAAGACCATGGGGCTGGCAGCTTCTCCAAAAGGATTTTTTAAAAACCCTGTGCCTTTTCAGAGCGTTATCTCGGGGCGAGTTACCCCCAAGCAGCACGCGAGGCCGGAACGCCCCTCCTCATCCGGGGCGACAAACATCGCCCGCACAACTAACGCGGCTCTGGCACTGGTGCGCACGCTGCCAGCCAGGGAAACATGCAAAGCAGCCACTTGAAAAACAAAATTCCCCACTTTCTTGTGCATGTGGAATGAGCATGATTTATCTGGGAAGGAATTTGCCCTCAGTGTTGATCTCCTTAAAAGAGACGGTAACCAAAATAGCCACGGGCCGCTTGAAAATTAACCAGTTGTCTTGTGGAGCGACATTCCCCTCCTTTCCCCTCGTCCTAAACCCAGACTTTTATCCCAGCACCCGTGTCAGTACTTCGTTAGCCCCTATCCCACAGGGGATCGTGGCGATGTTTCTGCACGGGGCAGAGGTTGGTATCGCTGTTGGACGATTGCGGATTCCACGGAGGAGCCGGGAGCCCTGCTGGGATGAGCTGTTGGGGCAGGAGAGCTGTTCCCAGCTTGGCCTGGGCAGAGAGCTTCCCCGGGGTGGGAAAGAAGAGTTATTTGGTAGGCAGGGAAGAAGCCAGCCGACACAAACTGCTCACCCAGCCAAAGAGCCAGGGCTGCAAATAATCACGAAGCGGGGCTAGAATCACAATTTGTTGGCACAGACCTTGTTGGTTCTATACTGTTTCTGAAACCTAAAGTGAATTGGTTGAGGGGGGGGACAGGGGCACCCACCCACCCAGCCACCAAAAAA
>JAKFQP010000743.1:33017-45521 GCA_023375905.1 Nycticorax nycticorax | reverse complement strand
TTTTACGTAAAAAGAGGCAAAATATGCTGAGCATATAATAAAAGGCATAACTGCCCAGCCTCACCCCCAGCCTGTTTCCGGCCAGAAGCAATAGCACCACGAACTTCTTAAAGAGCAGCATTTCCTGAGCCTCAAGTGCTCGCAGATGGTGTTGTCCTGGAGCACTTTCTGCTGATGTTCCTCGGTTCCCTTTGCCTTGCGTGACTATTCTGCAGCTTTGGTTTGTTTATTCCACTTTTTCCTGCTCTTCAGTTACGAGCTAAGGAAAGGAACCAGCCACTTTTGCTGGTTTAATCACTTGCTGGTGCCAGTGCACGTCCGCGGGGGTGATGAACGGGGTGTGTCACTGCCATTCATATGAGCGCAGATTGCAAAATCGGGTCCCTTCAGCTTGAGTGCAGGGATGGACGTACCGTTGTCAGGGATGAGCCTGTAAATATTTCTGTCTGAGCACTTTGGGGTCTGCATGATAGGAAGGGTGAGGATGTGTTACCCATCTAGGAGTAGGACCAGACAGAGACAGACGTGGTAGGACACCCTGCCCAGCCAGACCCACAGCCTGAGCTCCGAGATGCCCACCAGAAGCCAGTTCCAAGCTGGAATCCACAGCACCACGTGAGCCTGTCCAATGTCCAAACCCATGAGCCCCGCGACAGCATTGCTAGGAGAACACCCCCCATGCTGGGTATGGGCATCAGGATGACTACAGCTCAAAGCAGATGTGTCTTCAGACCAGTGTTATAAAATCAGCTTTAATTATAAAGCGGTGACTGCTGGCACTGTGGTCACGATACCTCCCCTTTCTTCAGAGCAATCCCTTGGCTCTTCATGGAGGTTGGGAACTCCACAAGTGCTGCGTACACGAAAATAGTGTTGTAATGCTTGGGGGTCATGGGGGACTTCCACCTAACGGTCGCTGAACAAGGTGATTTATCCCAGCTGTAAACTTTGAAACAGGGGCAGAGAGCTAGAAGACCTACACAGAAGCACTGGTGGAAATCCTGAAATCTATGAATTCATCCCCCTGCCTCCACAAAACCACAAATTCAAACGCCCCCTGAAGGCCTCCGGGTTTTGCACAACTCTTTTCCAAACAGGAGATTTCTGTTCTTCTCCCAGAAGCGCCAGTTAAAATATAACCCGTTCCGCATTTTGTCCGATAACAGGACTCGATGCTCAAGGTGCACGTGACAGAAACAAAGGTGTGACTTCAGAAGTCAGATGAGGTCCCACTGGAAAGACCAACTGAACTGAGAAAGAAGAGACAAGACAAGAAAGCCTACGAGGCAGCCAGAGCTCTCTGAAAAGCCGCAGAGAAGTCAATGGCGAGCGTACCAGGAAGATGTGCCTGGGCCAACTCATGACAATTCCATAAAGAATTTTTCAGTGCATCACGAATGGCAGCAGCCAACAAACCCTTCCTTTCCAGGAGGTGAGAAACGATCCTTAGGGAAGTTATTCCTCCTTAGCGGGAGGCTGCCTTTGTGCGGCACGGCGCGCTGCGGGACTCGCTGCACGCTCGATACCCCGCTGCCCTTGCTCCAAAGGACTTCTAGGAAAAGCACTGAGCTTTTTCAAAGCATTTACTCATAAAAATATTACAAAACAGTAAGGCATCATTCACTGTTGTTGGAAAGAAAGTCCCCTTAAATATTTTTCTTTGGGGAATTTACAGATTTCTGCAAAATCTCTCAAATGTGACCAAAAAGGACTCAGAAGAAAAAAATGCAAGACTTGCCCGAGCCGCAGCTGGAAGCCTCTGATGCCGGTTGCTCCTTCGAGCCCACCTTTCACCAGCACCAGGATTACCCTTAGTTTTCCTTTTCGCTCCTCCCGAGATAACAGCTTGCTGGTGCAACGTCTCGCCAATAAATCACATGTAGAAACAAGAATTTCTGTACAGCGGAAAAACAGGGAATACAGTTTCTTCCCGCAATGGCACGTGGGGGTGGCTTCCCCCCTGCCTTCAGGTTTGACTCCCGGGGGTCATCCCCCTGCAGCACATCTGCCTGCGATGCCTGGGTTTCACTCCCACCTCCGACACAGGGGAAGGCTTTTGCCTTTCCACCTTCCACGTACCGAGGCACGGGGAGCCGCCGTCGCCCAGCCTGACCCCCCCCAAGCCCCGGCACTTGGGGCAGGTCAGCTCCAAAGCAAGCAGCCAGTGCTCCGAGATTTCTGGGGTGCTGGGAGAGCACGTGCTTTCCACTACGACGCTGCATGGGAGATCTCCCCTGGGACGGAGCACAGTGCTGCTTTTTCTCCTTCTTTAAATGTATTTGCAGAAGGCCACCGGCAGCTAAAAGAATTTTCTAGAAGAAAAAGCATCTCTGGCTTTTGTCTGAAGATGTAAATGAGCAAACCCACCACGCCAAGCTTCCCAAAATGCAGCATTTCACATTCCACATTCGCCTCTCCAGCCCTTCAGAGGCGCTGCTTTCCTCTCACTGCTCCAACCCAGGGCTGGTGCTCAGCTGGGCCAGGAGCCGCCCGCCAGCATCAGCCCAGCCATGACCGCTACAGGCACCAGCAGCATTTCAGGACTTAGAGCCCACACTTAAAAGCTGTATTTTTCCTAATTAAATGTATGCAGAAATCCATTTATTTTGTTGAACTGGAGCCACTGCAAGTGAAGGAATCATTATTCTAAAAAAGTAAACAAGGGCAGCTGCACATTCCTGCAAATTTTCAATAGAAAAACACTCTTAACTCCAAAGGAGGAAAAAAAAAAATCAAGATTCTCCTCCAAAAGGCTCCTATTTGCTCTCAGTTTGGCTCTTTCTGCCCCAGCCCTGAAGGGAGCTCCTGCAGCGGATGGTCCCGGTTCGAGCTTACGGTGGCACACACCCACACGCTCTGGGTTTCAGGTGGAAATGCTCTTGACACCAGGAGAAACCAAAAAACTACCGGTGCAATACGGTTACGTGCTGAACGCCCCAAGAAGGCTAATCCTAAACACTGCTCGTCCCAAGGCTGCCCCAGGGACTCCGCAGCAGCCCAGACCCTCACCCAGCTTTGCTTCTTCCCCCCGGAGCGCCGCTGTCTGGAGACTCCTGAGCTGTGGGGTGGGATGGGGGGGTACACAGGGCAGCCCCAGCGCCTCCATCCCACCACAGCCTTTGGCTGGGACATCCCTCAGGTTCCCACACCCAGCCAGGCTCACAGGAGCTCTCTGCCCCTCGGAGAGCACTTCCCCAGGAGAGTTGTGTTTCTCCTCAGCACCAGCAACTTCCTTTTTCACATAACAAAAAAAATACATTTCTCTAGTCTTATACCCCCGTCATCTCAGCACTCCTCATTTCCCCATCTTCCAGCTGCTCTCCTCTCGCTTCCTCCCTTTGCGCCCCTCGAAGGCTGAAGCAATAACATCTCGCTGCCCTTGGTGGGATGGCTGCCAGCACCTGCCCTGGCTCCACAGGGGGTAAGGTACGGGGGTGACCATCCATGAGGGAAAACATCCCCAAAGCATCACCAAGTCCAAGCGAGAGATACAGTCCCTGCTGATCGACTAAAGCAGCTCAACCATCGCCATTGATCTGAGCCATCTGGGTAACCCCCCCGAGCACAGGGGGCTGAGAAACCAACTTGGATCAGGGGAAGAGAGGTAATTAAGTAATCTCAAGGGTTTCCATCAACATGAACTGTCATCTGCAGCCACCAAAGCCCTGTGGGCCTTCCAAGTACCTCTGGAGAGGTACCCAGGCGTGGCTTCCCAGAACATGGGATCCCAGGGAAATCATAGAGGGAACACAACTGGGACACCAGCCCTACACCCCCAGGACTGCAGGGAGCTACTGCGGGGATGGAGCAGGCAGCAGGAGCATCACGGGAGGGAGCACAAACAATGGGGGAGAACAAAAAGGGAATAGGATTGAAAGGGTAACACGCCTCTATCTACTGCAAATCCTGCTGGGACTCATAAACCTGATGTCCCCCTCAAAGCAAGCCTAGCAGAGTCAGGCCACACACAGAACATGAAGGAGACGATCACGGCACCACCACCAGCCCCAACGCCTGCCCATGAACCAGGCAGCAGCAAGCCAGGGCTGTATTCCCAGGAGGAGATGAAAGCTGCTCTCTCAGCAGATGGGACTTCTTGCAGTTACTAAGCACATCTAAGCAAAGCTTCCCCTGCTCCCGCCTACTCAAGTAGTTTCATTTTGCAAAACCACACTTAATTGGCCCCCAGGTCAGACACCAAGAAGGTACCAGCGAGCAGCACCCACCTGGATGAGGATCAGATCCGCTTCCCAAGTTGTGAAGGGCTTTATGTCACTGAGTCCCGAAGCATCAAGGAGAGCAAAAAAAAAGCAAAGCAAAACAAAAAAAGGCAACACCACCCTTGCCATTGCACGTGCTACCACTGAGCAAGATGCAAGGTGTCTCTCCCTCTCTCTCAGGCTTTTGTAGGAGTTAGTAATTAATTATTCTAATTACAAAAAGCTGTGTCTCCCTGAGGAGCCAGTCCCCTGATACAACTCCTCTTCCTTGGGCTGCTGGGAATAGGTGGCTCGAAGGGTTCCCCGTTACCGCTCCAGCCTTAAATAACAGGACTGCATCATGCCAGAAAAATAAAAAGATGGGCTGTGAGGTTCAGGAAGGGAAATAAAAGAAGAGCTTGACTATTTTTCACACATTTGAGTTCTGCAGATGGCTCACGGCATATGGGATTTCAATTTGGGCTTTTTAATAGAAGAAAAACTAGCAGCCAGGGCGACCAAAACAATCTGGATTTTTTGGATTCTGCAGCTGATACCTTTTTTCTTTTTTTTGGCCTCCTAATCCCAGGTTTCCCCAATGTAATAAATGGCCAGGGAGTGAAGATCAAGCCCTGACGGGGTGCATGGGTGCCGCTGCCTCCCTGGGGCGCAGTGCTGAGCGCTGGCTGCCAGCGCCGGCGGCCGAGCACCAGGATGCGCCCGCTGCCCTCGCTCCTCGAAGGGCGAGACAGGGGCTGCTCCTGAACGTACCTCCGAAAAACGACGGGCCAGGACCGGAGCGGGGAAACGCTCTGCCCTTCCACTCCAGTAACTATGAGACTGGGAAACACCGACCCGATCAAATCTGCCCCCCCTCCTTCCCAGGGCTCAGGTGGTCAAACGATGCCGTCGGGCAATGCAAACCAAACAAAAAACCAAGCAAGCGTCATCATCACTTGTCATATTTATATTTTTGATTTTATTTTTAATTTTTATTAAAAAACCCCCAACCATTATTAAAAATGGATCATTTACTGGAAGGCTTCTGCCAGGGAGAACTCTCGTTTCAATCTCGTGAACAAAACACAGCACAGTTAAAACCCACAGGCATAAACAAAACCCAATAAAAAAAAAAAAAAAGAGAACAGTTCAAACCATAGCTTATCATTATGCAGTTTCCTCAATGTCAATAGAGAGGCTTTTGTTAAAAGCCTTCAATTCAGAATTTCATGGAAGACTTTTAAAGCGCAGGGGAAGAAGGAAACACATGCTTCTTTAATAAAAAAAACCCAACAAAAAACCCCCCCAAAAAAACAGGAAAAGAGAATTGCTTGGGTAATGGTTAATGAATTCAACAAATTTACTTCCTCCAAAGCATCTGCTGGTCGCCCAGCCACACCGGTGGCTCTGGGTGATGCATTTGCTCAGAGAGCTGAGCACACGCAACTCCTGCCGAGCCATTCTGGCCAAAATTTCCCAGCGCTGGCACTGGTTTGGAGGGGGTGTGCAGTGAGATCACACCCGGCTTCCCGCTTCGGCAGCCTGGCGTTTGCAGTGCCAGCAGGTACCAGTGGGACCTGGAAAAGGGGCTTTAATTCAGCCCCTTTCGGGGTCCCCCGTTGAGACAGCACCAAGGCGAGCTCTGAGCATCTCCGAGCTCTGAGCCAGGGCGGAATTTAGCACCTGCCCTTGCACGTACGATTCAAGCCCCAAACTGGGTATGTTAAAAACTGCAAATTAGTGACTACTTTGTTAAAAAAACCCAAAACTATTAAATCTTTCCTTTTTTTTGTAATTTTTATGTTTTCAACCAAAAAAAAAAAAAAGGCGTTAAAATATATACATATATATATGGCTTCTCATTTTTCCTATCCATTTCATTGGAAACAAAAATAAATTTAAGGGTGATATTTGGTTTTTAAAAACAATTCTGTCCTTCTCTTTAGCTGTCAGCCGGAGCGGATGGGATGGGAGGGGATGGAGGCGCTGACTGCGGCTGCTCACGACGTGCTCAGAATCCACCCGAGTTCTCCTTCATCCTCGCCAGTAGCCGGGAGTAGACGGGTGCTGCAAGGAGAGGACAGGCGTGGGTGGGACAGACACACAGCGTCTCGCTGTCCCCCCCTGCTCCTGGTTATGCTACATCTTGCCTGGAGCAAGACAACTGAATAAACCTCTCTTCAAGGGACAGGACCATACGACAGGAATTAGAAATAAGCTAGAGAAGTTGTTTTACCTAGTCGAGGATTCCTCTGGGAAACCTGCGTGGAAAGAAAACACACGGTTTGCATAAATACAGCAAATCTTGGACAGCTATGAGAACAGTTTCCATGTCAATATATTTATCACTACTCTCCAAAAACTATGGCTGAGTGACTCTTCGTTACTGGAAGCTGACATACAGAGGCCCATGCCAAGGCTACATTCCCAGTGTGCTGCAAACTGAAGGCTTCGTGTTGCAAAATGTATTATTTCTTACATAATTAAATCATGCAAGAAGAGAGGATGGGTCATTCCATGAAACACATGCGCTCCCTCTCTTTTGGAAGTCGAAGCCTGAATGTGACACGATCTTCCAATCTTTATTACCCAAAGGTAATTTCAGTCGTTCTACACGTTTTTTTCTTACAGAGATTTTTTGTCTTTTACCTTGGATAACGCAGACGCTTGTTTGAAGATTTCCAGTGCTGGATCTGCAGGTTCATCACCTCTTTCTTGTGGCCTCGAAGCTAAGGGTGGGATAGAGATAGGATTGAAATATGCTTCAAAGCACACAGGCTGCTTCCTGCCAGCGTTTGGGAGGATGTGTTGAAAATCCCGTACCGACAAACTGAAACATTGCCATGTGCCACCTCTCCCTCCCAAAGCAGCTCTGGTGTGGCTCTCGGTCTTTCTAACCATGGACCTACCCTGAGGCTGTAAGACAGAGTTCACGGCATAGATCACACCATTCGTGGCCATGATATCGCTTTCCGCAACAGGCTCCTTGTTGATATGGATTACGTTGTTTTTCTGTTCAGGGGAAAAAAAAAAAAGGTAGAAAATGAGAAACTTTTGTCATCAGTGGTTTCCAATTTTATTTAAAAAGCCCTCACTTTGCATTCATTCATTTACTGGATGACTGTAGGCGTTTTCATTCCTCTTGCCAATTAAGGAGAATATAAAAACAAATTATAGCCTGAGCAGTTTGTCCTGGCGTGGCTGGCAGGCTTTGGAGCACGGAATCCCTCGGTGCGTTGGCTGGGGATGCTGACCCGCGGCAGCAGAACGCATCCACCCGCTCCCTGGTGGCAGCAGACGCTGCTGCTCGCACCAAGAGGGATGGCTGTGGAGATGGCGTTAGGAGAGGGCAGATCAGGATGGGATGCAGGAACAGTCTAGAACGCAAGTTGGCCAACTCAATGCACTTGGAACACTGGCTTTTACATTTTAGTCCTGAATTTTCTTCCTTATGCACAGGGCGGGTCATGGTTATTTATTTTCTGAAATATACCTTTTTCCTCAATAGAGGATCCTACATTCCTACATTCAGTGAGGAATTTGTATAATTTAGATGTATAATTTCATTTCACATCTACTGAGTCCAGCTCTGGGGCTCCCAGCACAAGAAGGACATGGACCTGTTGGAGCGAGTCCAGAGGAGGCCACCAAGATGCTCAGAGGGCTGGAGCCCCTCTCCTATGAAGACGGGCTGAGAGAGTTGGGGTTGCTCAGGCTGGAAAAGAGAAGGCTCCGGGGAGACCTTAGAGCAGCCTTCCAGTGCCTGAAGGGGCCTACCAGAAAGCTGGAGAGGGACTTTGTACAAGGGCCTGCAGTGATGGGGCAAGGGGCAATGGCTTTGAACTGGAAGAGGGTTGATTTAGATTAGATAGAAGGAAGAAATTCTTCACTCTGAGGATGGTGAGGCACTGGCACAGGTTGCCCAGAGAAGCTGTGGATGCCCCATCCCTGGAAGTGTTCGAGACCAGGTTGGATGGGGCTTTGAGCAACCTGGTCTGGTGGGAGGTGTCTCTGCCCGTGGCAGGGATTTGGAACTAGGTGATCTTTAAGGTCCCTTCCAACCCAAACCATTCTATGATTCTAAATAAATCCTGCTGCGTTAAGGGAGCCCGTGCAGAGATCATGTTCGTTACACCTAAGAAGATGCGTTAGCTGAACAAGCTATTCGTTTTATTTATTTATGCTTTTCCCCCATGATTCAGGGTTAAATTTATAACAGCCCCTGGAAATCATTTACAATTGGTCTTCTGGGCAGAAAGCTGAAGAAAACCACATTTCAAGACTGCCAGCTTGTTGAATTGAACCCATGGCAACAGCCCCCCTGCTACAGCCCAGAAAACACCGTTTGGTGGGACTGTGCACACATTTAGAAGAGGTTCCCACCCCATCCAAATGCGCACAGACATAACTTTGGTCCTCGCCATGGACAGCTAAACACAGACCCCAGCCCTGCTGACTGCGAGACCCCATCCGAGGAGACTCACCACGCTGACTTCCAGTTTATCTCCCTGCATGGACTTCAGCCTCACCAGGGCACCAACTGCGCCACTCACCAGGATCTCATCAGCCACGTGGTACTTGAGGATGTTGGCAAGCTCCTTGGCATTACCTGGGGGAAGGAAACATTTACATTTGCAAACCAGCATCAGCGCTTGCTTCCCATATTTCATGTGCTGGAATGACATTACGTGGAAAATACCATAATCTCCTGAAGGGGCAAGGAAAAAATGTAAAATTGAAAAGACTGGGCAGAAGGACCTTGGTTGGAGCTGGTTAGGACATTGAGGCCACTCCTGCCTGGACAGGTCAGGATCCCAGCAAGTCCAGAAGGACACTCTCCCAATGTCCCACCTTGTTACGTCCCAATCCTGCCCTATACATGAAATCCCTAACTCTTGGGTTTTCGGTCCCTCATCCTGTCCCTGTGCACAGCGTGAACCTGCTTCCGTTGCTGCTTTCACTTCCCAAGGAAGTCTAAGGGGGAGAAAAAAAAAGCGCCCTATGTGAAATAAGGAAGCAGACAGAGCACTCGAGTATTTGCAAACGTCAATAATTTCGCCAGTGCTGGTGTCACTTGGCAATAATCTCCACGGCTGAAACTGTAGGACTCCTGGGTAGGAAGGGGAAAAGTGCAGGAGAAATGTCACTTGCTGGCCTGATCCCCACCCCACTGGGTCTCCACGCATCTAGCTGTACTTTGAACCAGATCTTAGGAAGATGGCAGGGTTAGGTTAACGGTTGGACTTGATGATCTTAAAGGTCTTTTCCAACCTAAGCAATTCTATGATTCTAAGATAAGATGCTTCCCCTTCACCATCTATTTTCCAGAAGAGGCTGAGATGTGCACAGCATGGGCCAGCAGCCCTCCTCCATCTCCTCCTTCAGAGGACGCAGTGTCACTGATTAAACCCACGGACAGGCGATGGGGAACAGCTAGTGCAAAAGACGACCTCCATCAACAAAAGCAGAGCAGCTCCTTCAGCACGGGGGACTTTTTCTCCTAATGCTTGTATCTGAACACACTGAGCTTTTTTTTCCATTACAGTTTTCCTAGGGTGGCCCCAGTTCACGCTGCATGTCCTCACCAGCGTGATTCACTTCTTCGTCAGGAGCGTAAGCTAAATATTTGCGTGAAAAAAAGAAGAACATTTGAAGTGTCCGCATCTGGGTTACTTCATTCCTGCAGCCGTTTACAATAGCTGCAAAACAGCTCTGAAATATTTATATATGAAGCATTAGACTGGGTGTGCAGTCTGCTATTACCAGTTCCTCGCCCCTGCACTTAAAAGGATAAGCAGCTACCACGGGCAGATGCTTCCCAAATTATGATGTCAATGTTTGGTTGGGCTTTAATGACGAGAAGACATTGCTCTCAAATACCCGACATTGTTTCCGACCACAGCCGGTTGTCAATGTGAACAAAATAAAAGATCACGCTGCTTATCCAGAAGAGCGTTATTAAACATTCCCATGTTTTTTCCACACCCAGCCTGCACGCCTGTGCTTTTCAGGATATTGGTCTTTGTCTGGGTTAGGCTGGAATATTTGTTGTCTTCTGGGGATCAGACTGGACTTCCTGCTTTGTCCATATGCACATAGATGGAGCAACAGCTCCATCCTTTTACTACTTCAATTTCATAGAGCCTAACTTGCGGCTGAATGTGAACCCTCTTTTCTATTTGAAAAACTTATTTCAGACACCCTGATCCTGTGTGGTTGACAGCCACGTTCTCCCTTCTTTCATCCCTAAGAAAGGCAGAGACCTTACTGATTCCTCTAGAAACACCTTAGAGTTATCCTGCTTACACCAGCCAGCACAGCCACATTAAAGTCCTGGTTTGCAGCACACACTACAGAGATGTCTTCCAAGCACAAGGAAAGTACAAACCCACGCCCAGGCTTTGTGTGAGCGGTCGGTCGGTGCCACTCTGTGCATCCTCAGCTTTCTGCTGGATAGGGCTTAGCCAAATCAGTCGTGTAGGAAGCCCATGCTTCCAACAAACAGGGTCAAAGAATGACATATGGCAGAGAAACTTAGCCATTCCTCCCCATGTCATGCCAGTAACACCAGTTCATCCAAATGCTCTAGAAATGCTCACCCATGAGTTTGTTCAGTTCCCCTTGGGGCATGGCTCGGAAAGCTTCGTTTGTTGGAGCAAACACTGTGAAGGTGCCCGGCCTGTTCAAGTTCTCCGTTAGACCCGCAGACTGGATTGCAGCCACCAATGTGCTGCAAGACAAACAGACGTAAAGAGCTTCACTATAAACCACTTCTGTCAGTCTTTCAGCAATTACACGTCGTGTTCAAAAGAGAGCTGCGAAGTTACGATTGCAAAATCCTGCTGGGGTCCAGCAAATCAACTGACCAAAAAGTTGATTAGGTAGGAAATGAGCCTGTGAGGTCCAACCAGAACATCTGAGAAATGGCAAAGCAACCTGGGAGTGCTGACTCCTCGGGGACCAAAGGGCAGTGACGAGACAGAGGAGCCTGTCCACAGTGGCTCCGAGGGGCAGAGATGGCTTCAGAGCCAGCTTCTTACTGTATTAAGAGGGACCACACACTCTTGGCTTATGATTCATTGAAGGGTTATTTGAAGTCTCACTCCCTGCAATTTAGGGATGAGACCATGGTTTTGGATGCTTCTTCTATGTTAAAAATATATATATAGTCATGACTACGACCCATAGTAAATAGAAGCTGCTTTGGCAGCTCTTCTGCTCCTAACTAGCACTTAGGAAGAGCAGAAAGGTCACCTGAAGCGATGGTCTGCCTTGAGAACATCCATCACTGAGCCAGACGGCGGAGTCAACATTTTGTCCATGCTGAGCAGGGTCCCAAACCTTCCTCTCTTGTCATGGGCAGCAATGCAGGCATTTTCAATGCAAAGGTTCTGTAAAAAAAAAAAAAAATTGCAGAGAAAAGACTTTATTAACATATGCTTCGAGAGAGAGATTCTTATACCTCCCACAATACTCAATTACGCTTTTTACACCATAGCCGCAATGTTACAGACATGAACCATTGTTCAGCCACATACAGCACTGCACGCTGCAGGAACGTACATTGCGGTACACAAAAACTCTCAGCTCCTTGTCACCCAATGTCTGTAGTTTCTGTCCATGGTAAAGATACTTCGAGGAGAGCTGGTCTCTAACGATGTGGTTCAGAAGCAAGTTTTTCATGTTGCTGTCCACCACGGGGAGACCATCTGCAGAAAAAGTATGGGAAGAACCCGTGATTCACTTAAAATCACAGAATCACAGAATCGCAAGGGTTGGAAGGGACCTTGGGAGATCATCTAGTTCCACCCCCCTGCTAAAGCAGGTTCTCCTAGAGCAGGTTACACAGGACTTCATCCAGGTGGGCTTTGAAGAGGAGACTCCACAACCCCCCTGGGCAGCCTGTTCCAGTGCTCCGTCACCCTCAGAGTAAAGAAGTTTTTCCTCATATTCAACTGAAACCTCTTATGTTTCAGTTTGTGCCCATTGCCCCTTGTCCTGGCGCTGGACACCACTGAGAAGAGTCTGGCTCCGTCCTTGTGACTTCCGCCCTTAAGATATTTGTAGGTGTTGATGAGGTCCCCTCTCAGCCTTCTCTTCTCCAGGCTGAACAAGCCCAACTCCCTCAGCCTTTCCTCATAGGGGAGATGCTCCAGTCCCCCCATCATCCTTGTTGCCCTCCTCTGGACTCTCTCCAGGAGTTCCTCATCCTTCTTGAACTGGGGAGCCCAGAACTGGACCCAGTGCTCCAGGTGGGGTCTCCCCAGGGCAGAGCAGAGGGGGAGGAGAACCTCCCTCGCCCTGC
>JAKFQP010000743.1:18946-29804 GCA_023375905.1 Nycticorax nycticorax | reverse complement strand
TTGGCCTTCTTGCAACAAGGGCACCCTGCTGGCTCATGGTCAGCTTGTCCACTTGTCAGTGTGACCACTGAGGCACCGAAAAGTGCAAATACGCAGCATTATCTGCACCACGTTTTAATTTTAAAGCTAGGTTCCACTGCCTGTAGCTGAGGTGTTTGAGAGAGGGTTTGCATGCTTCTGCACTGAAACTTGGCCAAAGACTGAAGCAGATCTGGGGCCCAAACTGATGGAAGAAAGGGATTTACTCCCCAGTTTACCTTTGAACACATCATTCACTGGGGCAAGGAGGGTCACTTGCTCACTGCCAGTTAGATGAGAGCTGAGCCCAGCTTGTCTGAAAAGGTCCGTAGACTTGGAAACTTCGGATTCCTGTGCCAACTCAAACAGGGTCTTAGCTGAAAAGAAAAGCAAGGCATCGTAACCTTGCATTAAAGGCACTCTACCCATCACTACAAAATACCTACGCCCTCTAAATCCAGTATTTCCTTGCAAAATAGACAAAAGAAAGGCAACGGAAAGAAAGATGTGGAGAGGCACCAGTACCTGAGTCTGGGATCAGCAGCTCATTGACAAAATGTACAACGCCGTTGGTTGCCAGGACATCCTTGTTGGCAATGATGGGCTTCCCATTGAGTGTCAGCTCTTCCCCGCTGCAGCCCACATCCAAGGTGGTTCCTTCCAGAGTCTCCATCGTCAGGCCAGCAATGATGGCCTCAGCGCACATGGCCGACTTCAGGATGTGGTGGTTCAGCAGGTCTGCAGGAGAAGCAAGCGTCTCAGTGAGCGGCAAAAATTATTGCAGCTTTTAGGGATCCTGTCCAATGGCAAGGGCCTCCTGCACCGTACTGTACTGTACGGGGCTCCACTCCAAAAGATGTGCGGTCATCTTAAATTGTGCCCATTTTAATTCAGCAACCCGTGAAACTTATGCCTAAAAAGAACCTGTGAACCTCTGCCTAAAAAGAGTAATTTTTGTACCCTTTTGTCAACCTCAAAAGATTTCGTGTGGTTATTTGACCCATCTGTCGGGGGAAGGTACATTGGTCAGGTACCAGTTTTCTTGGATCTTGCCGGATTGACAGAAACCACCGTCACATACAGGAGTGCTAAAGGAAAACTCGGGAAAGGGACTGTTTCAGCTCCCTCCTCCATACCTGGGTACCACTCTCTCTGCCATGCCTACACATCTGCCATGCCTACAGCCAAAGGAGCCTGGGCTGTCCAGTTTAAAAAGCTGGAGTTTGTCAAATGTGTTTACTGCAGCTCTTGTCAGGGTGTACCAAGGACCGTCCAGATGCCCTTGAGAAGGAATTTAGAAGAACTGAAAAGCACTCTTCGGTCTCTCAATGGGCTCAGTAAACACGCGCTTACCCCTCAGGGCTTCTGGGTCCCCCAGGATCCTGTTCAGTGTTTCTCGGGGGATCTTCTCAAAGGCTTCGTTGGTTGGAGCCAAGAGCGTGTACTGGCCTGCGCTTTCCAGCAAGCTGTTGAGGTCAGAAGCAGCCACAGCAGCCTTCAAAGAAATGAGGAGAGAGGGTAGAACACATCCAGCCAGGATACAGAGGTCAGCAACTTTATCCAGGCACACACTAAGGGCCAGATTTATTGAGGCTTTTGTAATTTCAGGGGACTTACAAAAAATCCTGAATAGCTTCTTTCAGCACTTTGGTCCCTTTATACATTTGCCCCGGCCCCATGTGCTCCAGAAATTTGAGTACAAGAGCCCTTTTTTGGCAAGACTGAGAGCTCTTTCGAATGCCCTGATAGGCCTGGAAAGGGTCACAGCAGTTCCAGCGAATCGTTCAGATCAGAACCCACAGCTGGCTAACTGCAAACCCCCCGGGCTTTGTAAGTTATTCCTTAACTTGGCAAATACCAAGGCAAATAAATCGGTACTCATCAAATCTGAGCAGTTGATATCTCCTAAGGCTGAGACTCCCATAGAAGAGCGAGGAGCCAGACTCAGCCTACATCTCTGTACTGACAGCAACCGCAGGGCGACAGTTATGCTCGTGAACCCCTGCTTGTGTGGGATCAAACACTTCTCTTCCTAAAGCAAAATGAGCTATATTGGCACAAGGATTTTACCAGCAGCTTTAGGGTCACAGCACCTAGGTGCTAGCAAACTCTTCGTGACAAGTCACCAATGACTGGACATCTTGAAGGACCCCCAGAGCAACACGTGGAGTGGACTCACCCGAAGAGTTTCCAGGCTCTCCTCGGTCTCGATGATCTGCTGAATGGTGTTTGTAGTGGTGGCAATGACTTTGTCGATGACATGAACCACTCCGTTGGTGGCATGGTGGTCAGCTTTCAACAGCCTGGCACAGTTCACAGTCACAATCTGCAGAGGGAAAGAGCCACGGGGCGTTATGTGCACTAAACCAAGAAAGCAAAGCAGCCTCTGCTGGTTTTCTATTTCAAACGCAGCGAGCGCTGTAATATTGAATCAGCAGGAGCAGAAGTGTGGTTTCCTAAAAAAACACACAAAGAATGAGAACGCTCTATCAAGAATGTTTGAGGCGTTTCATGTTGAAAGAGCTTTGGAAATACTCGGTGGTTTTGTCTACCCTGAATCATCAAGACTTAGAAACTATGCAAGCGCCAACACTTGGGCAAGCACGCTGTTACACGGCAACGCGGGCAACTTCCCCGCAACAGCATCGATGACGCCATCTGCTTACAAACACACTTTCAAGGTCCTTCTAAATACATCTCCTAAATCAACAGTTGTCAGCCTAAGCATTACAGAGTCCTGGAGGTCCAAGGGCAGTGCAAGGCAGCAGAAAAGCAAGCCCAGTCTGGGTAGGTTTAATACAAATGTCTTACCCCATTGGGATAGTGGTGAATCTGGATAGGCAGGTCCTGGTACATGGAGTTAAGTGTGGTCCCATGCTTCAGGTCGTCCGTGAGGACCCGTTTGTTCACCATGTGGTAGCGGAGGGCATTGAGCAGCTCAATGTTAACGTTGCTGACCAAGGAATCCAGGGTTTCCTGAAAATCAGATAAATCGTTTTTCAGTGCTGAGCGCGATTAAAGTGAGTTGTGAGAGCGAGCCAGGCGGTCTGGCTGCGCCCAGGGGGCTTCCACGGCGGGTGCGCGCGCGCGTGTATATTAGGTGATGCACTCAGCTTTGAGCCATCTGGGCAAATTGAGAGCTCTAACTTTCATAAATCCTTATCTTTGCCAGAGCTAGCGGCTCTGGCACCCACCATCCTTGGCAGAGGAAGGGATGATGGCAGCAAGCTCCAGTGTGAGATCACGGCATCGAAATGAGCAGAAAGGCAGGAAAAGGCATCACTCAGGGCCAGGGACAAATACGCCGGGAGACCTTCCCCAACAGCATCATCCCTGCAAGGGGCTCTGCTGGTGCATGTCTGGGGTAGAGGCTTGGTAGCAGGGGTAGCCAAAAAGATGCCCCCTCCCTGCCCCAGTAGTTGTTCTTACATATTTATGGGCAAGTGATTTAAATGTGGGATGTAAGTGGATGGAGGTTGTAGAGTCGGGACTCTCCCCTGTCCACAGAGATGCTCCACTAGGATGGGAGCAGCAGCAGGACAGTGGGGACAGTTTCCGTAGTGGAAATATCACAAGACCCAGAGTGAGAAAATAAAAATCAATGTAAAGGGAATTTCTGTGTAAGTGAGCACGGGAACGCACTGATGCAGGTTTACCGAGGCTCCAGTTGGGACTGGCTACTTGCACAAATTATTAAGAAAAACTGGAATGGTAAAGTAAGGGTCAGCAAGAAACACCAAAAGGGATGGAGAGTATCTTGCTGGAGGTCTTAGTGCAATCTCTTAACAGTAAGAAGCAAGGAAAACCAAAGGAGGTGATTTTTACATCCATGTGCTGGAGAGCATCCACATCTCTCCAGTGTTGGCTCCTTCAGAAGCAAAGCTCTGGAGCCAATGGGCCAGTGCAGTGGTTCCCACCTCAGAAATTCATAGCTCTTCCCAAATGAGGGCTGTGTCTGGTCGAGATGGGGCTGGATCCAGCCCCCTGCAGAGCTGGATCTCCGCTAGAGCAAGCCAGAGGATGAGGAGAAAGAAGAGGAATTATATCTTACAGCAGGCAAGGACGCCCAGGCCTCATTACTCGGGGCAAAAATGGTAAAACTTCCAGGTCCTTCGATTTCTGGCCTTAGGTTAGAGCGGTCGGAGTAGAGCTGCGTGGTGGCAGACCCAACAACTCCCAGCGTTTCATAGATGTTCGAGAGCGGCAGCGCTGAAAGGAGAGAAGGTTACGTTCCCAACACATCATTCATCCTTCCCTGCCCTGCGCTGAATTAAAGGAGAGCTGCTGGTGAGAACGCCTGGGGAAACGAGGCACGTCAGGGAACTCCTATCTGTTCATTAATTAGATAATAAATAAACGCGGCTTGACAGCTCCAACCTCAATTACAGCAGTGTAATCCGGGATCTACTGCCTCCCCGCAGGTTTAAATGGAGTTACTCCGGATTTAAATGCACGTGAGTTGAGGCAAGCAAAGACATTCATTGCTTTCACCCGATCCTTGTTCGTACTCAGGGTTTTGGTGCTCGGAGCAGGCAGCTCGCCGCTGGGCTCGGTCCCCACTGCCCTGCCTGCTCCAGCCCACGCGGTGAACCGGGCGGCATCACGCTTTTGTGGAAGGAAGCATTCCGAAAGCAAAAACGGATTGGGCCTGTCTTCGATAAACCCAGTTACCTCCCTCCCCGCCCCCAGCAGCGGCTGAACTGTGTTTTCCCCTAAATGCAATTTTGCTAAACTCATGCTTGCCAAAACCAAAACGAGCAGAGGTTGGCAGAGCTGGCTGCTACTCTGCCATCCCTTTGTATTGCATTTCCAATGCAGCTCTATTACTTGTTGGAATAAGTAGTTCCCTATGGCCCTCCCATGCTTGATTAAGTTTAATTATAGCCAAGGTTTCAAGTTGTCTGGAACATTTTGCATGCTTTGGAGCTGATCTGGCACTCAGCTGGTGCTCTGCCGAGTCCTTTTTTGACTCGGTCATGGCAATACTGTGCACAAATTGCAAAAAATCAAATCCACTTTGAGTAATTTTCTAACATTTCCCTTTACTAGGCAGCTGTATAATTTTAAGAAGTCTGAAAAATGTCAAACGTATTTTTACCAGCTGGGCAGCCTTTTTCTCCAGGAACCTTTTCATATCCAGGGCAGCACTCGTAACTGATTACCCTGGAAGAAGAGATGGATACGGCAGATTAACCGACGGCGTCTCGCTGCGTTTTCTCTATTCGCTACAGGTCTGCGCCCAGCCATACTTGGTGATGTTCCTAAGCAGACTCTTCATTAGAAATATAGACTTGAACAAAAGACAAACCACAACTTTTATCTCCTTCGGGGCTGCACAGTGCCAATTCCTCCACAGAACAAAAGCAGACACAATCGCTTTTCAAGACCGCACTTTCCAGGAGACTTTGCACAAATGGTGGATGGAAACCGATGCCCTGGTCCCACCAGATAACCTACGCCAGACCCTGCAAATCCTGCTTCACTTGGGCATGTTTCCCGCGGGATTTGGGGATCTCCCCGGCTGACTGTCGCGTCTGATCGCTGTTTGGGCAATGTGCTGCGACCCCGGCTTAGGGCCATGGTTTAGTGGTGGGATGGCAGTGCTAGGTCGATGGTTGGACTCGATGATCTTAAAGGTCTTTTCCAACCTAGACGATTCTGTGATTCTACGAAAACCACAGGGGGTAGAGACCCCATCCTGGGGATGCGGGGCCCTCCCCGGACTTGCAGACCCTACATAAGCAAGAGCTGCCCGAACGCTGCGTCCGTTGTCTGCAGCTCAACGGGAAATAAGTCATCTGATTCTCAAAGGTGGCCGTTTAATGGAACGTGTTTTGATATTGACAGGGGGGACAGAAAAAAAAAGAAAAAAAAAAAAAAGGAAAAAAAAACCAGTCCAGAAGTTGTCCGTTTATTTTTCACAGGGGATTCTTTCACCTCTTGCTCTTACGCTCGGCGTGAAAGGAGCAAGGCCATCTGACCGCTAGGCTGAAGTCGGCGAGGGAAAGGGTGCTCCTCCCAAAGACGAGCGTTCCCTCCGTGCTCCCGCTTGGATTGGAGGCAAGGAGGATGCTGTATGGCAGAGCCTCAGCACGCTCGCTCAAAGGGAAAGGAAAATCCTCGAGCTTCAGATATTTGTCATCATTTTAACACTGTTAACAAACAGTGGAAATGCCTGGGGTTTAAGAGGGAATTCTTCAGGGTAATTAACAGCCAGTAAGTGAAACAAATACCTGCTTTTCTGTGACAGAAGCAAATAAATTCCGTGTCATGGTTTCCTAAGAGAATTACAAAGCAAACCCAGACTGATTGTCTAGACATTATATATTCCATGTGGGAAAGAGTTTGCCTAAAGCAATCCCTTCCTTTGACTACCGGAGATCTTAACACCCTGCTGCTCCGCTCCCCCCAGCCCCCCGTCTCGCGTTCATTAGAAACACACACTTTCTCCCCCCGCCACTTCCCTCCCCTACCACCAATTTTTCTTTTTTTCACCCTAGAAACTAAACCCAGTCTAGACAGTTCCCTTGGTTCAGACCTGTAATCAAAGACGAAGAGCTGATTAAAGAGAAATCATTCCAAAGTTCAGCATAAATAATTCCCGAGTGCTGACGTAGGCTTTAAAAGGCTTATTTACAGATCGATCGGAGATTAATGAGCTGCGACGAAGGGGCAGGACGCTGATGCGCTCAGCCTGCAGCGCGGGGAGCTCGCTGGCGCGGGGAGGGGAGGGCGCAGGGAGGGATGGAGGGACCGCGCCGCTGGCTTTTCAGCAGGTCCACGGGAATCTCCAGCAGCACCCCGCAAGGGAAGCAATGGCAAGAAGGGCCAGGGCCAGTAGCGGGGCCAGCTCCACCCCTGCAGCGGCTCACTCAAGCCCCCAGTCTCACCTGCCTACTGAAGGTGACCTACCAGCATCACAGAATCAGGGAGTGTTTTGGGTTGGAAGGGACCCCCAGAGGCCACCCAGCCCAACCCCCCTGCAGGAGCAGGGACACCTTGAACCACATCAGGTTGCTCACAGCCCCGTCCAACCTGGCCTGGAATGTTCCCAGGGATGGGGCCTCCACCCCCTCTCTGGGCAACCCCTGCCAGGGTTTCACCACCCTCACTGTAAGGAATTTCTTCCTTATCTCCAGTCTAAACCTACCCTGCTTCAGTTTAAAACCATCCCCCCTTGTCCTGTCCCAGCTGGCCCTACTAAAAAGCTTGTCCCCCCCTTTCCTCTGGGCCCCCTTTAAGCCCTGAACGGCCGCCATCAGGTCTCCCCCATCTGCTATATATTTTGAATGCCAGCATTTGGACCTGGGTACCAGAAAACTTCTGCAAAGGGCCCAGGTGAACGGAGAGGTGCTCAGCCAAGTGCTTGCACCTCCAAGGAGCCAGAGATGAGAACTGGAAAAGCAGCTTCCATGTCAGCCCTCCCGCGGCTGGTGGACTTGGTGGAAGCAGAAGCCCACCCAAAGGCACGTGGGCACCGTTCAAGGGGTCGCTCGGGGCTGGGCACAGGGCATCCTCCCAGCTGGTCCTGCAGCCACCTCCAGCACAGCCTGCAGGCTGCTCTGCCTCGCTTGCAGGACGCCGCATCCCGATGCTACGGTACCCAGCACATCCAGACGGGAGGAAGGCTGCTCCTTTCACACGTCCTCCTCCAGCGGGGTCGGAGCCACAGCCTCCTGCCCGGAGAGGAGGATTTCTCTTTCGTGGCCAGGGGCAAACAGCACTCGCCACCACCGCACGGCGCGGCGGGGTCTGCACAAAAGCCTGCGGAGTTGCCGAGTCCACCCCTGTTTCTGGTGTCGCTACGCCGGGACACGGCGGATGCCAGCGACGGCGTTAAATAAGCAACGCCCTCGCACAAAGAGCATTTGTCATCCACTCCGCAACGCCGCTGACCACAATTTCCTGACCTCCCCATTGAGTAATTTCAAGTCAAATCTGTAGGTTCTCAGCCTCTGGTTCTTGAAATGCTGTATTTCTTAAATGTCTATCCATGTCTGGCTGCAGAAGCAAGCTCCCTGGCTTTCATTAGTCATTGTTTCACTGCCGTTGCATTCTTAGGATCTGAAATTAAATTTGAAGTGCATTTTTCAAGGTAATAAAAATAAGCTTAGGCATATATTAGTGAATAAAGATCCATTTGTAATAATTTCCTGTAATAAAACCCATATGTTTTGTTTTTGTAAAATAAGTGCCAGGGAGTCATTTTTTTTCCCCAAACTGAGGAAAGGACATCAGACAAGAAAAGGAAAGTTAATTTAAAAGAAAGAAAAGGAACACGGTAAGGGGCAACTTACTGCTGCTAGTTATTCCTCAAAAAATACCCAACCCCCAAATTTATGTAAGTTGTCTTTTCATTCTCAAGACAAAAAAGTGCATGGGGACGCATTGAATTGCAACCCCAGTTCTGGAAGAATGAGTCCAGTGCATAAGGGAGGTAGAAAAATATAAAAAACCCCACAGGCACAACTATGAGAATATCCTCTAAATAAACTATTTCTCTGGCTTTGGAATCACCAACAGTGGAAAATTACCTAATTACCAAAACAATCTCGTTTCAGTGCTCATTAAAATCAAAGCGGTGTCAGACTTCTTGCCAACTGTTTTATCTCACTTCATCGGCAAGCAATGCAATGATAAAAAATGTACATAAATCCTCTATCTAATTTCTCCCGAGCTGCGTGAGCCAAGGAAAGGAAAGAAAAGCAAAGGAAAACAAAGAAGAAAAAAAAAAAGCAGATGAAGAGGTACGAGTCCTCTTCTGCTGCACGCATCGAAGGTTCCGTCGTGCACACCCAGCCCCAGCAGAGCACCCGCCCCCCAGGCGCAGAAGGGCTGCCCGAAAAGCAATCCTGCCAAGGCCACCACCGAGCCCCTGCCCTACGGCCGTAACCTGGTTGCTTCTGGGGAGAGCTACGGAGCAACTCGGCGCCTGCTGCACCCCAGGGTGGCTGTGAAAACCCCCAGCCGTGAGCCTGGAGCAGCAACCGAAAGGTGAGGCACCGGGGGAGAAGGCTGAAGACCAGGCACGTCCGTGCCTTTTGAGCTGGCTTTCCTTGCTGTGCCCGTCACTCTGCGTCTCCCAGCGTGATCACCCAAGAACGAGTGAAGCCACGCTCACTGCTACAGGCTTGCAGCAGCTTTTCTGCCTTCCTCGCTCGGGGTGGAACATCTCTGCTCTGAGCCACCTGCAGAGCTCAGCTTTGCTCCCCTGCGGTACCCAGTCTCTCACCGACCGACCTCCCCACCACCGCTTTGAAAGAGGGCTCAGAGCGGGAAAAGAAAAGAAATCAAAGCAGCCAAAACTGCCTTCCTAGAGCCGGGTATTTGCACCCACAACATGCGTCCAACTTGTGGCACCACTGACCCTTCAAGCAAATACGGAGGGTAACAGCCAGGCCAAATGTGAGATGGTCAAGGTCAAGCGTCCATCAAGATGATGGGTCAAGCGTCTCCTACCCCAGGACTGCTCTTCTCACTGGTGGGAAAGGCCTTTTAGGAGGAGGAGAGAAATGACCACGCTCATCCAGCTCCACCATCCGCCCGGGCTGATGGCGTGGATCCCCCTGCCAACGGGAGCACCAAGCACTCAGCTTCAGGAGAGGACTTCTGACTACAGATCCCAAGCAAAGGCTGGATCCAGCCAGTTATGCTGACGAACATGCCAAATCATAGAATCATAGAATCATAGAATCATAGAATGTTATGGGTTGGAAGGGACCCCTAGAGGTCATCTAGTCCAACCCCCCTGCAGTGAGCAGGGACACCACTGACTAGATCCTGACTCCTTCTGGGATTTACGGCCATCTGGCTTCCCCAAAACCTCTCATGGACCAGCTCAGTCCCACGCAATGGGCCAGTTTCGTGCTGAGCACCATTAACTGTGCCCACGCACTCTCCTGGGCGCTGATGCACCAAGCACAGCATCAGACCCCTGACACTGGTTTAAGAATTTGACCACCGCAGCATAACGCATCATGTTCTTCATGGCCCAAATGGCTCCTGATTGCTTCCATATGCCAGGAACACCACGTCCAGTGGGAGCCATCACCAGCAAACATTTGTAATCAGAGCTGTCCCAGGGTCCTCCGGAAAATGTGAGTCAGGGCACGTGTCTTTTGTTCTGCACAAGCACTGCTAAAGGGCAAAGTAGGGCCCAGGCTCAAAAATGACTCAGAAGAGAGAAGAAGACAATAACACCCATTGTCGAAACAAGGCCAAGTGAAGAATAGTGAGCAAATTCCGTGTATAATGGGAACATTATCTCATAGGTTAACAGGCAGGTTAATGCTGCGTATGCTTTTCTCTCAGCAATGCATCATTGGATTGGACACTTGGGTAAAAGCAGAGAAAATGAGGTTAGAAGAGATCACCCCATCTCCTCCAACGAGATCATGAGACGCTGCCAGATGCCCGTCGTTCCACCTCTTTCTGGAGATAAGCGGATGAGTTTGTCTCTGCCAAACACAGTTGCATTCCTGCGCTACTTGAGGTTGGTTTCTCCTTTGCTTCAGAGACGAAGAAACCCGTGGCTGGACCGCTTTGCCTTTCAGTGACTCTAACAGCCAAGCTACCCCACACCCACAGCCAAGCTACCCCACACCCACAGCCGCGCTACGCCACACCCACAGCCAAGCTACCCCACACCCACAGCTGCGCCGTGCTTTCTGCGGAGACCTACTAAACTACCATCTTGTCCATTTTACACCAAAAAAGCCACCATTCAGCCAAGATGAGAGCCTGAACTCTAATCACCCAATATAAGTCTTCCCCAGATTTGGTGATTTTGGAGAATTGGGGGGGTGTGCATACTTGTTTTTACAATATTGCCTCTCTTTTT
>JAKFQP010000743.1:0-17030 GCA_023375905.1 Nycticorax nycticorax | reverse complement strand
GAGCAGCAGCAGCGCCCATGCCCGTTCCAGCCCACCAGGCACGACAGCGCCAGCTGAGAGCGGCTGCATCAGCCCACGAGGTTCCGAGAGCTCCTTCCCAGCCGGGAGAGCAGCCGGGTGGTGTTACCGAGTGACTAACCCCACCGGGAGCTGACTGCAGCCTTTCAGCTTTCTAAGAAGCGGCATCGCTGCGAGCAAAGATGTGGTCAAACAGGAGCTGGGAGTTCACTTGCTGCTGGTTTGGCCAGCACAGCGTTTCCCCGCTCAGGCTGGCTCACCATTGCCGTGGTTTGTGGCCAGCAGCTCTGGCCATGGATGTGGGCAACACATGGTTGGTGCATGAGATATGATTTATGGATCTGGGCTGTGAGACCACCGACTGCCTCTGGGCTTGAGCCAGAGGTGTAGCAAGCAAGCCGAGGATGCTCAGCCCAACTGAGACTGGATTCCCAACACGAACACCATGCCCCAGTTGTGGCAGCAGCACCAAAACTATGTGCAGTATTGGCTGCCAGGCAGAGGGAGGGAAAACAAATAATTGAGCAAAAGACATGAATCATCACTTCAGCCCATCAGAAGTTCTCTGCACCGTCCAGGGCAGAGTCTTCATCTGCACAAATGAAACTCCAGATGCTGCTGTGAAGGTCTTGCTGGTCTCTTTAGGGAAAAAGACAGCAGCCTGTTTGACGCTGGCTTTGACCCAGATGCTGCCCGCTTGCCTACCTGCTGTGGTTTAACCTGGCAGGCAGCTGAACCCACCCAGCCGCTCGCTCCCCGCCCCCCCGGTGCCTCAGTGGGACGGGGAGAGAATTGGGAAAAAAAGGTAAAACCCGTGGGGTGAGATAAAGACAGTTTAATAAAACAGCAGAGGAAAAGAGTAATAATAATAATAATAGAATATGCAGAATATACAAAACAAGTGATGCTCAATGCAGTTTCTCACCACCCACTGACCGATGCCCAGCCCATCCCCAAGCAGCGATCGCTGCCCCCCGGCAAACTCCCCCCAGTTTCTATACTGGGCATGATGCCCTATGGTCTGGAATAGCCCTTGGGCCAGTGGGGGTCGGCTGTCCTGGCCGTGCCCCCTCCCAGCTCCTTGTGCCCCCCCAGGGCAGGGGAAGCTGAAAAAAACCAGGTCCCTGACTGGTCTGGGCACTACTTAGCAACAGCTCAAACATCAGGGTGCTATCAGCATTCCTCTCGTACCAAATCCAACCCACAGCACTATGGCAGCTACCAGGCAGAAAATTAACTCTATCCCGGCCAAAATCAGGATGCTACCGAAGTTAACAAAAGTAGAGTTTGCAGCCCGACCACCAAGTCTTCCTGTGGCCGTGCTTGCTATTCACCAAATTCATCCCAAATTGAGCTCTCTCCAAAACGGGCCAGCCTGCCAGGCGTTAGCATGAATTAACCTGCGGGTCTCCTCTCCGTTGGCTAACTCCAGCGCCAGTCCCGGCAGGAGCTCGGCTTGCCGTCAATGAGCCTTTGTTGATGTGGCTGCTGCAGGGCCCTGCGGCGCAGGAGCCCACCCTGGCACCTTCGTCCTGCCCCGAGGAGAAAGCGAGGGCTGGTGGGACAGGGGGGAGTTAGGCTCGCCGTTCCCCTCCTCACCGCCATATCCAGTAATGGTAGCTTGCTTCTGCATGAAAGCATTTAATTCCCTTTACATATACAGGGTGAGGGACAAGGAGAAAGAATCAACAGAAAAAAGTTGGAAATCACAAAGCCAAACTTTCAGCTGGTGCAAACTGGCCCAGGCTCCGTTATTTCCACGCCAAATCGTCGCTTAGAGAGACGTCTGTGCTCTCTGACTCAGCCCACCTCGGCTACCCCGGCCCCGCCGCGCCGAAATATGGTTCCAATTACATCGAAATTCCAAACCTTGCCTCGATTTCAGCGTCTGGCTGACGGCAGTGGACAATCCCTCTAATATGCGTCTTGACAAGCCTGGCTACTGAAAGACTTGTTTGATCACTTCCCCGTATCCCCGGGAGCAGCCTGCCAAGGAAACCCTTGCGCCTGCAGGACAGCATCGAACCCAGCACTGCCTCGGCTCCCTCCTCCCTGCCCGGGACCGCAGCTCCGCAGGGCTGCTGCTCCCTCCCTGACTCATCGGGGAAAACTTCTTCCCAGTTTTCCCTCAGTGCGGAAAAATCCGTCCCCAGGGCCGTGTTATCAATGATTCCCGCAGGCAGGCTGTAGTAGCGGCTCCCCGCGGTGCGTGTTCTGGTCCTTTGCCCAGTCTGGCTTAAAATGAATTTGTCAACACTCTCCCCTCTCCTCGTTGGAGTTCATCACCTCTGCCATGCCGTTCCCAGCCAGCCGCGCTGACTCGAGGATAAAACCGCCTATTGTTCCCTCCGGCTGAAGCCTTCCACTTGGCAGGCAGCAGCTGGGAGCTGCCGGGGCAGGGGCTGCCCTTTGGGAAGGGGCAGGGAAGAGCAGGACCCACAGTGCAGTCCCAGCTACCTGCCGTGACTGCGCCCACGACGATCCCCAGCAGCGCCCACAAAGCCGGGCGAGTCTGGGGGAGCACTCCCAGGTTCTCATCCTCAAACGTTAATGCTCCTTACATGCTTCTCAGCTCCCCTCCTGGGCTCGAGCTGATTCACTTGAAGAAAAAAAGTTAATTAAGATGTACAAGTTTTGCTGCTGCGCCAAGCTCTGCCACCCAACTTGCTCCCAGTTCAATAGGGGCATTGATGGTGGGGGGGGATACTCGCAGCAGAAGGGGTGGCAGCCCTGGTTGCACACCCCTCCTGAGCTCCCTCCTGCAAGCAAAACAAGACGCCTCTCATCCCAGGGCTTTTTGGCTGGTTTTGTCTCGCTGCATCTCTTTGGCACATCATTCATCAATGTTCGAAATTCAGTTGCTGTTTAAAAATTAGCTTGGTAGAAATTGCTCGTCTCCAGCAGAAAGGGAGCAGCGCACAAAGTGCCGTGGCTGGACTGATCTCAGCGCAACTCCACTTCATCTGGGAACCCTGGCATGCCGATTCCTTGCATCTCCCACAGACCTCGGGCACCAGCATGGACCGCGATCGCATCTTAGCCCTCACCTCTATCGATTGTACAGGGAGTAACGGGCTTCTCTCTGCAGCGACGAGCACGCTGCCTTGCCCCAGGACTGCACTAACTTACCGAGTCTGAGCAAACTCCTGCTGCCGCAGGGCTGCCAGCAGAACTGGACATCTCCTTAGTTTCAGATCACGTAAAGATGAAGAACACGACTTGCTGTATTTGTACGTAAATCACTGTAATTCTTTCATTATTGAGGTTTTACAAATAGACATCAGCTCAGAGCTTGTCTGTTGGGTTCCGTACATAAGCAGCATCCCCCTTTCCACGAACACCCACCTGCATCCCTGCCAGATAATGCATCAAATTGCAATTATTTAAGTCTTGGGGGGGGTTTTAAAGCACTTCATGACCCTGCCATCAGCAATCCATTCAAATGGAAGCCACTGATCAATCGGTGTCACCATCCCGAGGGACAAAAGCCAGCTGAAACGTCTGTCATCCTTTCACCCTTCCTAATTCCCAATAAATTTTAAAAAAGGTGGGAACAACTATTGCCATTGGGTTCATTTTCTACCTACCAATGAAGACTCAAACTACTCAGACCATCAGATAGCGTCAGAGAGGTCAACATGCATTTTTTTTTTTGATATTCCTTATCTCAGAAGGTTTATGAGTAAATAAGTGAATTACTTTTGTCAAGAAAACCTTCAAGACTTACGAGGGCTCCAGTCAAAGAATCAGTTGGTGCCCACTCCGCAGAGACACTCCTCTACCATTGCACCGATTTTCTTTCTTTTTCTACAAACTCATGAAAACGAGAATACCCCCCAACCGTTCAAAATCTAGGGATTTTTTTATTTTTTTCCCCTCCCTTTTTCCTTAATGGGGACCGACCGATAAAGAATCACTGCGGGGGCTAAAATGACAGCCGCAATATTAAGCATCCTGAAAGAAAGGCAGAAAGTTACCCGAAGGAGAACGGAAAAAGTTACTCGGGGATGAAAGCAGAAGCCGTTACCCCAGGACGGGAGCAGAGCCCTTGGCCCGGGGCGGGAGCATCCCCCGTCTCCCCCGGGGGCAGGGCCGAGCTGCGGGTACCCGCGGCGGCGGGCGAGCGGGCGGGCGAGCGGGCAACCGAGCCGGCCCCGCCCGCGGGGCTGCCCCTTCCCACCGGGATTCGTGCAAATGCAGGGAAAAAAAGTTTCCCCCCCCCCCCCCCCCGCCCCAACTCCCCTTCCACATGGCGGGGCGGGGGGCGAGCGCTTACCCGTGCTGGCGGCCGCGCAGCCGGCTGTGCTGCAGGACCTGCTGGTACGGGGACTTGGCGGCGGCGGCCAGGGCCAGCGCCAGCGCCAGCAGCAGCGGCAGCGGCTGCGCCATGGCCGGGCGGGACGGGACGGGACCGGGCGGCACCGGGCGGGACGGGACGGGGCGGCCGCGCTCCCCGTTAAATGCGGCGGCGGCGGCGCGGGGGCGGGGAGCGGCGGNGCCCGGCCCGGCCCGGCGGGAGGGGAGGGGAGGGGAAAGAAGGGGAGGGGAGAGGGGAAGGAAGGAGGGGAGAGGGGGCCGCCCCCGGGAAGGGCATCCGTCCGTCCATCCATCCATCCATCCATCCATCCATCCATCCATCCGTCTATCCATCCATCTGTCTATCCATCCGTCCGTCCATCCATCCGTCCGTCCATCTGCCCGCCCACCCGTCCGTCTGTCCATCCGTCTATCCATCCGTCCATCCATCTGCCCGCCCACCCGTCCGTCTGTCCGCCCGTGCCCCGCTGCTGCAAGAGCAGCTTCTCCTTCTCCTTCTGCTGCAGGAGCAGCTTCTCCTTCTCCTTCCTTCTCCTTCTCCTTCCTCTCAACTTTTGTTCCTCCGCACCACCCCCCCAGCTGGGACTCAGAGAGGGGTGGCTGAACCCACATTCTCCGGGGGTCCCATTGATCTCAGCCCCTCCATGCCCCCCCACCCCAGGGAGCCAGCCCTGCCCTGCCCGGTCCCACAGCCCGTTCTAATGCCACCCCACGTGCCTGGCACCCTCTCAGTGCTCCCCCTCTCCCCGGGCCCTGCCGGGGTCACGCCTGGCGAGAGGTTTCTTGTTCCTTTCAAGCCAATGCAGGAGCAACAGGGCTGCCACCAGCGTGGCCCCGTGGCCAGCTCGCTTGTGCTGCGTACAGCTCTGGGGTGAAGCCCAGGGGTGAGTTTTGCAGCAGCCGCACACTGCCTCATTGCTCTGAGGCGTCACAGGCACAAAGGTGCTGGCCTGCCCTGGCCGGTGGGACAGGCCCCCAAAATCCAGCCCTGGCATCCCAGCCATCCTAACCACACACTGGAAACCTCCCTTCCAGCCACGGGCAGAGGGTGGTGGTCAGCGCTCCTAAAGGTAACGGCAGCAGAGGACTCAAACCCTCGCTTGAGGCTGTTGCCATGCTCATCACCATGGGATTCGCAGGAAAGAGGCTGTGCAGAAAGTCCTAAAGAGGCCAAAACGTGGACAAAGGACAAACACGAGGCTCCTCGTGCAGTGCCACGCTCAAAGGGGCAGGGAAGACTCAAGTCGCCTGCTCCCCAGTTTATCCAACCTGACTCACCTCAGCATCCCAGTGTTTGCAATTCATTTTCTCTGATCCAACTGGCACCAAAGTTGAGGGGCTCTTTCCTCCCTAAATCCTCCTGGGAAGCAGGAGGGGTCCTCTGTGGCAACTTGCCCTTAGGGACAGACTTCTGCAAAACCCTCGTGTGGATTTGCAGACTGGGCAGTGGCCAGGGAGGGCAGCTGCTCAGCAGAGGACGGGAACTGAAATCTCTCCAGCGAGGAGCCACCGAGCCAAACAGAAGAAGTCTTTAGTAATAATAAACACTTTGTATTTACGAAGATTTTTTCCCCCGCAGCAAATAAATCTGATTAGTGTAAACAGCATTAACGCTTCTTGGATAAAATACACAAAACCATTCCTCAGTCGGGCTTCCTCTCCCCGGCAAGTGCCTCGCTGCTGCCTCCATCTAAGTAGATAAATCATGAAGTCTTACCTGCAAAGGCTCGTGACTCCAGCCTAAAAAACAAGAAATAAAGGTTTCAGGTCTTCCTGAGAAAAAGGTGAGGGTTTGAACCCTCTTAGGCACTGCCCAACTCCAGCCTTTCTCAGCGGCACCTCTGTGAAATGGAGGTATTTTACGAGTGCCTCCAGTGCCCTGTTTAAAAGGGAGGAGCGATCTACGCTCTCCCCCAGAGAGGGGTGACCTGGTTCCCCAGCTCTGGGAAAAGATTTAGGGCTGCAAAGCCTGATCTGGCAGATGTGAATTTTTCCAGGCCAGAGTTAGACCCCACGGCCCCAGAAGGGAACAAGCCTTAAAATTCACCCCTCCTCTACCAGCTATAGCGATTTATTGCCAGGGAAAGGCTTAAAGCTCCTAAAAAGTGACAAGAAGAGGAAGGAGATCACGGCAAAGGTGTTGCCAACTGCTGAGTCCTCTGAGAACAGCAGCTGGTTGCAATTTCTCTGCAAAGAACAGGGAAGCTCCCACGTGGTGGCAGGGCCAAGCACCGGGATGTAGGCTCCTGCCTTGTCTCCCCCACAAGGGCTGACGTTTGGGAATGGCAAGGTCCCTCTCATTCGCACAGCTGGTTTATAGACCCGTGAGCTTCTCTCCTGGGCACCCCCAAGGAGCAGGAACCCCAGATCCTCAGGAGAGCGTCTTCCCCCGGGAGCACAGGGCTGCCTGTCCTGGGATGGGTTCACCAGGATCACCATGTTCCCGTTACGACCTTCCAGAACAAGGGTCGATGTCCTCAAGACACCAAACCCCCCACTGTAATTGGCAGAAGTTCGTTGAACCCAAAATGTTGGAAATTAACTTGGCAAAGATTTTTTCCCATTAACTGTTTTCCTGGAGACGAAACCAACAGGGGGTGAGGAGGGACAAGGGCTGCACGGGGTTAGGGCTGGGAGCGGGGAGGGATGGGGCAGCCTCACTGCCCTGTGCCCAGCGCCGGCACGCATCCTGCGTCCCCTGAGTCACACGCTGCTTGTCCTGCCCCAAAAAGTCCGGATCGGTTGTGCCGAGATACACAGAGCCAGGCAAAGGCAGGACGGGAGAACAGTCAGCGGTGGAGAACAGGAGGACAGAGCCGGGGCGTTTGCTGTTTGGGCAGCAGAGAGCTCACGGTGAAACCCGTCTTTGTTCAGCCTGGAGCAGAGGAGGCTGAGGGGAGCCCTCATCGCTCCCTACAACTGCCTGAGAGGAGGGGGGAGCCGGGGGGGGGTCAGGCTCTGCTCCCAGGGAAGGGGCGATGGGATGAGGGGAAACGGCCTCAAGTTGTGCCAGGGCAGGGTGAGGTTGGCCATGGGGAACAATTCCTTCCCCAAAGGGCTGTCAGGCGCTGGAAGGGGCTGCCCAGGGAAGGGGTCGAGTCCCCAGCCCTGGGGGGATTTAACAGCCGGGCAGAGGCGGTGCTGAGGGCCAGGGTTTGGGGGTGGGATGGCAGGGGTAGGGGAACGGTTGGGCTGGGGGAGCTTAAAGGGCTTTTCCAACCCAAACAATTCTATGATTCTGTGTCCCACAAACCTCGCAGGCAAATTCCCTGTTTTTCTCTACCACTGCTGGTTTCCTTCCTCCCCATCCCTCCCTCCCGGTCCTGCTGCCTCCTCGTTCTTCTCCAGTGCACCCTTATTCATTCTGCCTCTCCAGCAGGACTCTCTGTACTGCCTAAGCCTTCAATTAGCTTCTGTGAACCTGCTGGAGAGCGGCTCGACTGTTGCAAAGAAGTATTCAAACATACTGAGCCATCAGACTGTGACAAACCTACTTGTGAATGGCCACTGCTTTGCTTTGCACTTGTTTTAACCTCTGCTTTCAGACAGATGTTTAGTTTGAAATGAAATCCATGTGCCGTGGGCTCTCTGCACACTCATACAAATGCTCTCGAATCAATCACGTAGAAAATCGCCCTTACCCCGACAGACACTTCTGTACACACTTTGGAGTACGCCACCAGCAGAAACAGCGGCGGCTCCACCAGAAGGGAGGAATCACAAGACATGCCCTAAGCCAAAACGAAGAAATCTTCAGCAATAATAAACAGCTAGTCTTTAAAAACTTTTCCTGGATAAACAAATCTGAAGGCTGGAATTACTGAATCGTTAAGACTGTAAATATTTTGTACGTTGTTCCGTGGGCTGCCCAGAAAGGCCAGGAGGAGAGCTTGTAGGGAAAAGCCACCTTTCCACCCCTCTAGTAATAGTTTTAGAAGAAATGATCGACAGCACAGAATTAAAAGGGGGGTTGTATTTGCCTGCCATGTTAATTTTCTATGGTCCTCATAACAGTACAAGCAATAACTCCCATAATAAAAAGCGATGGTGACATTTGGTAAACGCCACATCCCCGCCACAAGCTGAATCGCCACCTCATTCTGGTCTCCAGTTAATGGTGATTTCAGGTTGGGTTTTTTTTCCCCGGGCTAGCCGCTGCTCTCGTTTTCACAGACTAAAAGCACTGGGAATAGCTCTGGGCGTGTTCGTTGTGCTTGTTTTAAACGCAGCAGAATTCATTCAGAAGAATAAATAGATGGTCCTTCATTCACTGTGCTCTCGGGGCTGGAGGCGCAGCCCTGCATGGGATGCAGCAGGACCCGGGCGGATCCGGCACAGAAGTGGCTGAAACCAAGGAAAAATGACCCAGACAGAAGGAATCGGAATATTGCAGGAAAATATTCCCTGGCGACAGAGGCACTGGCAGCCGGAGGTCTGTGCTTGCCTTGGGGTGGGTTAACTGGTGGGAAATGACCTTAACCATGAGCCTGGGAATATATTGGTATAAAATACATCCCGTATCACCCTGCACTCCCACTTTGTTACCTGTTTTCACTATCAATACTAATATCGAGGGAAAAGATTTCCTTTCTGCGTCTTTTCAGGACTTTTTTTGAACAACTTCTTCGCCGCAAATGCTCCCGCGCTCACCTTTCGGGTCTTCTTTCCGTGTCCTGTGTGTTAACGACGTGGCAGATGCTCCTTCACGCCACGCTCTTGCTTTCGCACATCAGCCTTGTAAAGGGATCCTGACGAAGATCCCGTAATCCCCTTCATTTCCCCCTGTAGACAGCTCCATCTGACATGTCCAGAGCCCGCTGGAAAAGGAAGAGAACTAATCCCGCTTGCCTCCGCCGCACACAGTGGGGAATTTGTGGGATTTACGTTCCAGCCCTGCTCAAAACCATGTCCAAAAGGCCCTCTGTATGCGTAAAGTGTTATTATAATGTACAGCAACATCTAGGCTGGCGGCAGGCAGCACGAGCTGGCTGAAACCTCAGAAGGCCCGGCCCTTTAGAGACGTGACATAACGGTGGGAATTCAGGATAAAATACAACTCAGTTTGGGGGAGGAAGAGTGGGGGAGAACAGAAAGAAACAAAGACGAGGCATGCCCTGGGTATCGAATTCGGTGCGAGGGACCAGAGCTTCCTTAGAGCCCGAGAAAGCGAGCGCCGCCTGCTCGCTGCCGCGGTGGCACGGCCAGCTTGTCCCCATCAACAGGCACGAAACGCTGCCTGCAGCATCCCTACGGGCGCCCCCGCCCCGCGTGGCAGCTGGGTACCAGGCGCCTGCCGCGGTGCTCCACGGCGAGGGCAGCGCAAGCCCCGTTCCGACGCATCCCCCCAAAAGCTGCCCCAAGGAGGTCGGGTGCAGTCACCGCGTGTTCTCGCTCTCCTTGCTGATTGAGGGCGAAGCTGCTGCTGGATGTCCTGTCTGGGCAAATTAATGTGGTCTGGCCAAATGAATGTGGTCTGGCCAAATTAACGTCCTCGGGGCGATGCCAGACTGCCTGCCCGCGAGCGTTTGAGCAGGGTGGCTGCCCTGAGTCGGCTGGCGAGCTGGAAAAGGCACCCCGTCGTCCCGTCCCCAGGGGCCTCGGGGAGCGCTGGCCAAAAAGGCCATTACACACAGCCTTCTGCTTCCTTTTAATGTATCATTGGGAGGGAAGAAATATGGGCTTTATCTTCTCTGGTATAAACAAAACAATTCTCTTACCTCATCGTATAAGCTCGTAATTATCTTCCCACATCAGATACTTGGAGATAAATCTTTCTCCGTTGCTGTTTCTCTCTCATACGCCGACAGGCGCGCACACAGAATAAACCCATTGAACCTCGTGAGTAGTGCTGTGGGGCCAAGCTGATATCCCCTCATCTGTTTTCTATTTTCCCCTCCTTCCCCCTGCCCCGTACTGCAGATATACGATACAGTAAAATTACAGAGCAGGAAGCCACCAGAAGCAGCAAATTCAGCTTTCAGGGAATAATTCAGTGTCACTTAGTCATACCGTCCACATACGAAAAAGAAAAAGGAGAGAGAGAAAACAGCTCCCACAAGGCATGTCTAGCTCTCACATGTTCTCATTTTATTCCTTATCCTGCAATTTATCTTCTTGTTTTCAACAAGCCAGCGATGAAGTAGAAAAACCCTAAGAAATCTCGGCCTGACATATCTTTCTGGGGAGTATTCGTTTCCACGCATAGCTGCGTAAGCCATGGAAAAGCCTGTGCCATCGCTGGGGAGCAAACCACTTGACGAGCAGAGTCTACAGACCTTAAAATGGATAAAAGCAAGTTTTTTCTGGCCTGCTTCAACTGATGTAAAGGTCTGATAGACGCCCAACGTCAGTGCAGTAATCTGCTGAGGTTGGCTGTGGGCCACCTCGTAATGCAGGAAGAGAGCAAACGTTTGGGCACCCTGAGCCAAATTACAGCAGACTGTTATCTTGGGATGCTAAGCTTTGAAAGTTGAATTCATTTACTTTATGGTGATACATTGGAACTTCCTAAAAAAAAAAATAAAATTTAAGATACTAATTACCTTCAGTTAAGTAGAACAGGCAGAAGACACCATTCCCTGCCAAAAAGACAGACAAACTGCATTATGTCACCAGACCATCTCAGAACTGGGGACGCGTAGCCAGAGGCTGCTTCTGTTAGCCCATAGGCATTGGATGAAATTCAGCTGCCTGAGAGCACGACAAAACTCCAACTTCAAGACCAACCTCAGAACATCCCTCCGTAGCTCAGCACAACCATTTCTTCAGCAAGATTTAAGGAGCCATTTTCTTCTCCATCCCCTCTCTATCCTTACAATATGCCACACTGTCGTGGTTTAACCCCGGCTGGCAACTCAGCCCCACGCAGCCACTCACTCACTCCCCCCACAATGGGACGGGGGAGAGAATTGGAAGGGTAAAAGTGAGAAACTCGTGGGTTGAGATAAAGACAGTTTAATAGAGAAAGCAATAGCCATGCACGCAAGCAAAGCAAAGCAAGGAATTCCATCACCACTTCCCATGGGCAGGCGGGTGCTCAGCCATCCCCAGGACAGCTGGGCTCCATCACGCGTAACGGTGACTTGGGAAGACCAACGCCATCACTCCGAATGTCCCCTCCTTCCTTCTCCTTCCCCCACCTTATATACTGAGCAGGACACGCTATGGTCTGGAATAGCCCCTTGGTCGGCTGGGGTCAGCTGTCCTGGCTATGTCCCCTCCCAGCTCCTTGTGCNGCACGCAAGCAAAGCAAAGCAAGGAATTCAATCACCGCTTCCCACGGGCAGGCGGGTGCTCAGCCATCCCCAGGACAGCAGGGCTCCATCACACGTAACGGTGACTTGGGAAGACCAATGCCATCACTCCGAATGTCCCCTCCTTCCTTCTCCTTCCCCCACCTTATATACTGAGCAGGACACGCTATGGTCTGGAATAGCCCCTTGGTCGGCTGGGGTCAGCTGTCCTGGCTATGTCCCCTCCCAGCTCCTTGTGCCCCTGGCAGAGCTGAGAGCCGAGAAGCCCTTGGCCAGTCTAAGCACCCACCCAGCACCAACCAAAACATCGGTGTGTTATCAACATCCTTCTGGTACTGAACCCAAAGCACAGCACCGTACCAGCTACTAGGAAGAAAATTAACTCTGTCCCAGCTGCAACCAGGACATACACCCAAGACGACGAGGTGGCCATTACCTACGGATCACAGGGCCTCTGCACAATCACCTCTCAATACATTTCACGTGGTGTTAACGAAGCAAAGGAAAAGAGACATTAGTGCAGGGACGCGCAGGCACGTTCCCTGCTGGACACTTTCCAACACACTCTCCGTATTTCTGAAGGAAACCCGAGGGTTTACACAAACCCTGGGGGCTCTCGCAGTTAGGAGCATATTAAAAATATTTAGAATCACGAAGTGCTGGGAAGCCAAGAATCTGTTTGGAGAAGAGCAGAGTATTTCTCAAGGCTGCAGTGCCTTCTTTGATTCACACCCTCAACAGCGGGAAGATGCGGCATCTAAAAGAAGAGAAAGAGCCTTAAATAATAATACAAATTTTAAAATGTTTGGTGGCTGTTTCACGTAGCATTTGCACATCACTGACACATCCCAGTTCTGCAAAGTTATACAAGTGCTGGGTGATTTTTTTCTGGTTGCTCCATCCTTCAGCCAATGGCCTCCTCAAGCACCCAGGTGAAGCAGGTACCTACCAAAGCACCGGGCAGGAGACCAAGCGAGCAGTAACAAACCTCAGGAACACCAGGTGCTAAGAAAGAAAAGCCTCCCTTTTCAATGAGGAGAGAGCGAACTGCAACGACGCTAGAGGGACATCTCGCGACGCAGCCGGTCGTGTCTCGTGCCAGGCCACCCCTGAGGAGGCACAGCCCTCTCCCACCTTGCATCAGAGCAAGTGCTGGGATGCAGCGGCCACCCTGCTGTGTGGTCACAGACCTGACATCAGAGAGGGCCTGTCCGGCCGGGTGCGAGGGGGCTGAGCCCCTGTTGTGCTCAAGAACAGCTCGGACAGACACCTACTGGGAGGGGAAAGCCCTGGGATGGGGAGGTGGACGAGGGCACCTGAGCTCAGTGTGGATTAGATCCACCTACACCCTCCTGGACCAGTTTCTGCTGGGTAAAGTTCGACTTTGTGGCTGACTTGCTCCAGAAAGGATGCTCCCCCTGTCCCATGCGCCAGCTCTTCCCCGGCCTCCATCAGCCCAGCACGGCGGCCACGGGCAGCTCCGTTCCCCCCAGCGCATGGGACCCACTTTGCAGGTCCAGCTTCCTGCTGGATTCCTGGGCTGAACCGACTCCCTGGCGGTGAGATCCTGTCTGGAAGCAGTGGGCAGGATGGGCAGGCGCCGGCACCGGGAAGGGAACGGCAGCAGCCGTGGCAGGGACTCGTGCAGGGGCTCTGCCTGCCCCAGCCTTCCCGTGCTGGCCACCTCCGCACCCATCCCCATGGGGCTGGACCCTGGTAGGTACAGGAGCAAAACAACCCCGCTCGACGCTCTCCTGCCGGGCATCGCACCAGCAGCAGCAAAGGGCTTTCCTTCAGCTTTGAGACTGCGTGCTGAAGGTGATTATATACCCCGTCAGCTCCTCCATGTCTGCTCTCTACCACTGCCCATCGCTCCCTACAACTGCCTGAGAGGAGGGGGGAGCCGGGGGGGGTCGGGCTCTGCTTCCAGGGAACGGGCGATGGGACGAGGGGCAACGGCCTCAAGTTGTGCCAGGGCAGGGTGAGGTTGGCCATGGGGAACAATTCCTTCCCCAAAGGGCTGTCAGGCACTGGAAGGGGCTGCCCAGGGAAGGGGTCGAGTCCCCACCCCTGGGGGGATTTAACAGCCGGGCAGACAAGGTGCTTAGGGCCAGGGTTTGGGGGTGGGATGGCAGGGGTAGGGGAATGGTTGGGCTGGGGGAGCTTAAAGGGCTTTTCCAACCCAAACGATTCTATGATTCTATGATTTTACCTTTTCCTTCTGCTTCCTTCTGGCTAGAAAACTCAGACCGGGATGCCCCATTCCCCACTGTCTGCGCTGGGGGGCTGGATGCCAAGCAGAGCTTCACCCGAGCCTGCGATTCCGGAGCATTTCTACCTGCGCACATTCACGCACGCAAACACAAGCCCCATACGGACGCGTACTTCTCAGTCAGGTATTGCGAGTTCATCATTGCCATGAGGAGCTACAGGGTCCATATGGCTTAATTTAGCTGCAGTGGTTTTGTAGTTACAGCTGAGTAGATAATATGACAAGGCCAGTAATCGTTTCGAAGAGGGAATGATTTAGTAACGCGACCTACAGCGCCTGTAGGGGCTCCTTGATAAAGGGCCAGGCAGAGCTGGAACAGTTTGGATCCATTTCCTCACCGCTGCTGAGGACGAATGTTGCAATATGTGTTAGGAGGGTTGAATGGAAAATAATTTCCTTCATTATGCAAGTTCAACGTACAGACATATGTTCCTGGATAAACCACTTCGACAACGAGCCAGGTCCACGTAGCTTATTTTCCATAAAATATAAGCAGCAGCGTTTTCTACGGGTTGCCGTCAAGTCTTCGCAACAGGCACGCGCTGCGTTACCCCGCCAAGCGTAGGCATGCTCCGGAGGTTCACTTGCACGTGGGTTTATGGCTTTTTACGGGAGATGCAGGTGTGGGAATGGGTCTTGCAGAGGATGCCTGAACGTGCACCAGGACTTTGGCATCTCCAAAGCAGAGAGAAACTGGAGACGTGGATTTTTATAGGAGACGCAGCACATTGTAAAGCAAGATATCCTGGGCCAAACCCAGTTCCTCTTGTTTAGGCAAACTGACCTCTTGGTTTCAGTGGCGCTTCTCGCTCAGGCAAGGTAAACAGAAACTCAGCTTTGGGCACTTAGGGGAAGAATCGGAGAAGTGTTTCCTTCACTACGATACAATAGGACTTTGTATTAGCATTAGCCCCAAGTGCCTGGAAATCTGGAATTCAAATGAAGCAAAACCTCACTACAAATAAAGAGCTGCTTAAAACCAAAGTTGCTTCCACCACTACTTTTAAAAAGCAGAGTCGCCAGCTACTGAGAAAGCGAGTAAGTGATGCTCTGGCCTGGGAGGATCCCAGTGGGATTAGTCTGGCAGCTGTAGCGCAATCAGGACAGACTAATTTCTTCATTATTAGTTTTTAATTCCTCTAAGTCTGCTTTTCACAATGGTTTGGCACCGTCCGCCCTCATCACTCTCTGACTCCGAAGCTGGCAAGCAGACACATCTGCTTTCTTCTTTTATTAGAGCGGAGGGATGGGCTAATTTAGGCCAGGAGACCGGTGTGGCTGCGAAGCTCCCCCGGAGCCCCGGGAGAGGCGGGAAGGCAGCGCTCCCTCGCTCCAGCTGCTGCAGGAGAGACGTTTCATCCATGAGCAGGAACAAATATTTATCAGACAGGCTTTCCAGTCATATGGTCCTAATCCTCGCAGCAATGTGAAACTCCCAGGATGAGGTCATGGCTGTTTAATCCCAAACTCTACTCTTTTTCTAGAAGCCAGGTCAGGTAGGTAGGAGCCAGAGCACCCTTCTCCCTGCCCGGGGGGCTGGCCGAGAGCAAACCGCAGGGCTTGAGGGCAGAGCGAGGTGCAAACACGCGCCCACAGGCACGCACAGGCATGCTCCCGAGCCCGGGGGGGCTGCCGGGGCGCCACAGTACATTCCCATCGCCAACACTGGGCACCTCTTGCTGTGAGTTTTCAGAACTTGTCAAAATCCAATCGTCAATCTCCCTGAAAGCTCCTTTAAACAAAAGACGTTCTCTAAAGTGATAAAAAAGAATAAGAGAGAACTTTTTTTTTGAAGGCCATCAGAAGATTCTCCCAGCTGATCACTGCTGGGAATACTTTTTTAGGTGGTTGAGTCACCTCTGGTTTGCTTATTAACCTTTTGCTGGACCAACGCTGAATCAGCCTTACGCCGATTTACACTTTAAACAGAAGAACCAGGGAATTCCCTGGCCGGTTTCGTCCAGGGACTGTTTGGATCAGGAATTACCCAAATTAGGAACTGTATCTGAGTCCCTCTGAGGTCTGAGCTAACAGACTGGCTCATGACTCCCAGACAGACCCTTGTTATTTTAGCCCAGATGGTACTAAAAAAAGACCATCTCAAAACACGAGATGTCCAACAGCATGGCTTAGGGCTGCAAGTTAAACACGCAGACTGGCTATATTCCTTCAGCCTTCTCCTTACGTAGAGACAGGCATGCCGTGCGTCCGGTAGCATTCCAAATATTGCGTGATATTAAGTGAAACAACCCAAAGTATGTCACTTACCAGTATACGATGTACAGCAGCACCGTGTCTAGGGACAAGGTTATCTCAAGCAGGACTGAACCAAGGGAAAGAGCACAACCAACGTATCACAAGCAGCATTTTCAGCTGGAAGGTTTCCCAAAGCTTGGACCAGATGAAATTTGGGGTGCTCCCAGAAGAATCTGACAGCCAAGTAACCAAGGAGGTTGGAAAGCCAGGTCATGTCTCTCGTTTTGAACCATCCTTTGGCTTTGCAACTTCATGTAAGATTGAGTAATTTCTGAGCGTAACTAACCCGGAGCAGCCCCTTTACCTGCGGCCAAGCGCTTCCCAAGAGCTCGGGTCTCCCATAGCCCAGGTGAGCCCCAGCCACCAAGCACCAGGTCTGGCTTTGGGAAATCTCTCTCTTTCTCTGCAGTTTTTTTCCAGAAGTCTTGGGGTTTTATGTCACACCAAAAGAAAAACAACAATTAAAACCTCTGGGTTTCTGTGTCTCTCCCCCACATCTGCGGCAGGACTCCCGCATTCATCTCTGATCAGCAATGGGATCTACTTGGGTCATGCCATTGAGCAGAGGGCACAAGGTTGCTGGGTCATGGGTTGAGCCTCAAACGTACCCACAAAATCTGGAGGAGAGCTTGTACCAAGTGGTGGTTTGGGGTTTAGTTAAAGCTGTGCTCACCACCTCCCCAGGATGAGCATCACCGAGCCCCAAACACCCCATCCAAGAGGGGAAGGTGGCCAGGCAGCCGGCATGGGGGAGAGCTGCTGAGCCCCCTGCCACACTGCAGAAACCCAGACCTTGCGGGGCCAAGCGCGTTCTGCTTTCCATGCGTTGTAGTCACCTCTGGTGAATAACAGAGGAAGGGAAAAGCAGGAGAAAGCGGTTGATGCTGCAGAGCTGGGTTGTTTACCCTCTTGCC
>JAKFQP010000742.1:150822-162750 GCA_023375905.1 Nycticorax nycticorax | reverse complement strand
CCACCATCCGGCCAGACTGGGCAGACCGTGGTCTCTCCAACTCGCCTGTTTGCTTTTCAAACACTGAGGACCCACAGGTCCTGCTGAAAGTGAACAGAAGCTTTTATTCGCCCTTGCTCCCGCGGCAGAGTTGCTCCCTGCCTACAACAGCGCAGCCCCTACTCAGCTGGTTGCAATCCTTGAGAGAAGCCTGGGTAAAAGCTGGTTACATCGTCCAGTTGGGGATGAAAAAGGAGAACAGCATCCATGAGGACAAGGCATGCTGCAAGAGGCATCAGGTAGCCATCAGAAAAATGAAGCAAACTATGTAGAACCCCACTGGAAATCTGTGGGGAATGTCTCTTGGCTCACAAAAAAAACCCCAACAACTACCTAGAAAAGCAAGATAAAAAGAGGTATTTCCACATGTAAACTCCATAGAATTGAAAATTATTTAAATGTAAGGCTGTCTTGCCTAAGAGCCACGTACTGGTGTACGAATGCACCAAAGGGGTGACCTCTCCGAAGCGGCAGCATTCACGGAGGCGTCTGGAGAACCAGCGCGTACTGGTACAAACCACAGCTGGAGACTAAACCACAGGCCACAAGGGGAACGCTACCGCTTTTGGGCCAGCAAGACCCCAGCTAAGCCCGAGGCATCCCAGTTCCCAACCAGACACCCCCAGGTTACGGAGATGTCCAGGGGGGGGGGGCTCGCCCACAGCGGCCAAGGGTAAGCTATAAAACCCCTCCTCTTTGCAATGTACTTTATTTGTTTGATCAGTTTTACTCTTGGAAAACACAAAAATGTGAATGTTTTCCAGGAACAGATTTCAATGCTGCTGTGCCCCAGCAGGCTGCTCTAACACACGCAGGCAATAAATGAACCGATTCCTCCAATGCGTTTTGGTTATTTCATTTTTTAAGCTTTAAATTACAAAACGTGTTTTTCATGGAGAAGATAGAAGCCAGAGGTAGCTCAGTTTTGACAACAAGAACGTTTTCTTGTTTTAGTAACAAAATTTCCCTTGGTAGTAAAGAAAAATAATAGAATCTGGAGTGCTAAGCTAAACTTTCAAATATCTTTTATCCTTCTGTGTGTAATTCAGCATTATTAAAGAACTACAGAAAATGACCTTAACCAGCATTACCCTGCTTCGGAGAGGGGCACCCACTCCTGACGAAAACCCCTACAAGGTGACGTAGGCTTCTACAGGCTACGGAGGTGGCACCAGGACCTTTTGGAGGCTTCTGAGATTTGGACATCTCCTAAGATTTCAGTATTTCTACCTGACTCTGATCTGTTACGCTGAAGTGACAGAGCATGTCCGCTCCCGCTCTTCCTCACACCCGGCCAACCATCACACACTGATAAGATTTGGGTTTTGTCAACATCTTAAAGCTTCCAAATTAACTCTGTGAGCAGCCAGCGGTAGAGGACTGGCCCATGGCCATCAACAGCACAGTCCAACTTGTTTTCCTATCTGTGCAGTTTGAGGGTCCCATAAACAACCCCCCATGAAGACAAACTCATGCACCTTCCCAGGAACATCTTGAGGCTTTCAAAGCTTGACAGCATGCATCAGAAAAGCCTGAACAAGGAAAACAAAGCTCACAAGGTCCTCCACAAGGTTCACAACAAGCCCCAAACTGGTGGGCCCCTCACTACAGGTCACCTCAGGCGGCAAAGCCAGCGGTGATGTTAATTTAGAACACAAATCTCCTGAGCTTTATGCTGTTGTCAACAAAGGGGGAAGGGCCTTCAAAAGGCGCAACCCGAATTAAACTCATGCTCTAAAGCATCCTCCACAGCAGATGACTATAGAAGGAGCGGGGCAAGGACAGCCTTCCCAGGCTACGCGTGAGCTCTCGTGACTGGCTTCCAAAACAACAGTTGCTAATAGCAAATAAATAGATAAGTAAATAAATAACCAAACCCAAGCCCCAGGAAGGGACCAGCGTTCTCACGGGCGTGCTCTCCTCCGCGCAATTTTACACACATCGGAACAGGAACAGTCAGAAATCAATCACATGGAAGAGCGAGTCGCACTTTTAACACAGAATTTACCCGTTGCGTCACAAATAATCACTGGCAGACTTCATCTTGCTGGTTTTCCAGTTCCCAGCACTACGGGCGCCTTTGGCTCCCGCGGGGTTACGGGGTGGGCATTTCCCCAAAGTTTCATGATGGCAGCAATAACTCGGTTCGCTTTGCCCCTAACTTACAGGAGTACCTGACACGCTCTACCGGTGTCCGGTATCAGAAGCTCCTCCGCGGTCAGCACTAAGCTCCCTCTTTCTATTATAAGTTTTTGTATTTCCATGGTATTACAAACGGGTCACGCAACGGCTGCCGTTCCAGTCGCCTCCCGCTCAGGCTTTGTTTTAAAAAAGACTACAGAGCTCTAAATTCAAGCAGAGCAAAAAGCAAGCTCAGATTTTCCCCTTTCTCTAAAATTCTGAAATAAAGTAGTAATTTTCTGTGAAGTGGTGCCATAGTTCAGACATTGAACCGACAGCTTTTGCGATAACCAAGATCCCTCTGCTTAGAAGAGGCTTCGCACCATTATTCCAGTTTTGGCTAAGTAAGATTTTAGGCTGCTCTTTTAGTCTTAGCACTCGACAGCCACACGACTCTTCAGGTTGTTTTCAAAAGCAATCAATGCCATAAACATAGGAGCACTTGGAGAGAGAAGGTGTGTGCTCCTCTCTCAACCTCATGCACAGATTCTTCTTGGTTACTGCAAAGCATTTATTTGTACCTTTTTATTTACCAGAAAATGTAAATCCCCTTTCTTCAACCATTGGAAAACATGTAATTCCATAACATAATTTTCTTCCCGTTATTTGGGTGCAATGAGAAAGAAAAATTCAAAGACTATTAACAGAGTACTTGTTCTAGGACATCACACACGCTTCAAAGAAGAAAAGGTTACCTACCAGCTCAACGCGTCCAAACCCTCCGACTCCAAGGGTGTCGATGATGTTGAAATCAGACAGTTTCAGGTTGGCGAAGAAGGCAGCTTCGGCTTCGTATCTGGATTTTTTTATGCGAAAAAACGGAAATTTCTTAGAGGTGCAAACATGAGTACTGCACAATACTGTACCCGAATGGCATGAGCGTGGAACAGCCTTTACCTGCTTGATTTCCATCTTATCTCTTACAGTTTGCTTTTATTCACGCGCATCGTTTTGCTGGTCCCAATTATAGCATCGCTCTGATGTGCAGGGTTTTCCAAGGGAGGAAAGCAAACATGCCTACAATGCGGATGCCTGGCACTGCAATCCAGCTCCAGCTACCCAGCAAACGCTACATTTTGGTATTGTCTATTGATCTTCTTGTGGGTGGTGGGGTTTTTTTGGTGTCTTTAAGTATTTTTGGAAGATAAAGTCTCTCTTATCCACAGGCTGGCAGTAGTTTCTATAAATGTTTATTGAAAGTGGCAAGATCATTAAGGTCCCTGGAGAGAAATCACAGCCAGGTTTTATGAAATCAGATCCGATAAGCTGCGGGCTGGTGTGCAAATGCCTGAAATGAATGACTTCAGTCACATATCAACATTCCTAAAAGAATTTCTTCCCTTCTTTTCCTCCTATAAACTCACTTGGAGTAGACGTCCCAACCCAGGAGGTCCCAAAATCCAGATGCTCTCTCTTAAGCCCATGTCCAACTGGCTCGCAACACAAGTTCACCAAGCCCTTGACTACGGAAGCATGCAAATCGAACACATGCAAGCCTGCCAAAATAAGCTTCCCATGACCATCCCCATGAATATGATTCCTCTAAAATAGCTCCTCGTCAAGGTTTATGGTATTTTTAGAAAGGCTCGGAGGGGAAATGGATGAACAGGATCCACCCACTCAATAAAGTTTGACATTCAGCTGCCGGAGAGGTCCCCGCGTGCGTACAACCTTTGGCCGCTGGTGACACAGACTTGTATGGGAAAAGAGCATTGACAGGATTATGGAGAGAGGCATGGAGGCTGTAAAGGGGCAGCCGCCTTGGTCTGCAGTACTTTATTTTAGCCGTAATATCTTGCAACGAACAGACCGACCGTAATCTGCTATTTCACCTGAATGCATCGTTTGTGCCTGCTAACGCTGGCGTAACGACAGAACATCGGTGTTAGCCACAATCATACACACATCTCCACCTATCTTCTTAATGTACCTTGTCCACCACGCCCGTCTCTAATTCACTAACGGAATTGATTTACTCATTCCCTTCAAACCACCTTCTTTAGTCTATTTAAAACTGCAGTGACATCGGGGGAGAAAGAGCAAGAAGAAGTTTTTTGAAGTTAAAAGGGAAAAATGAGGAGAGGTGTTGAGAAAGGCGAAAGGGCACACCCTCAAGCCCCAAATCCAACGCAATAAAGCGGAATTTTATCTTGGGGGCGCTGTTGACAAATGACTTAAGCTCTGCTTTATTATTTATGCTGTCACCAGATCCTCTCGGTGACATTGCGCCCGTGGCCACAGCAGCCCGACGCATCCGATTTTGGAAACCAATCAGCACCGAGCCTGCTTCGAACTTGGGATAACCTTGTGTGGCACAGCTGCGTATCGATCGCTCTCTACTCATCATGAGGTGCATACCAAACCTGTCACTAAAAACCTCTGCTAAAGGAGAGGCGGATTTGTACGTCCCCTTCTAAATCACAGCAGACACGCCGGTTTAGGGGTGACAGAGCAATGAGATGAGTCTAATTTTCATGATAAATGTATAGATAGCTCCTGAGTTATCGCTTGCATTCCTGACCAGTTAAAGACCCTTCATGATTTGTAATTGCTTGGAAGATGAAATCCCAGCAGGAAAAATTTCCCTTCAACAGTCTAACAACAGACGCAAAACTTCAGGTCAAGAGGCCCTGTGTTACCTTCGCCCAAAGCTCGGGAGCCTCTGCTCTTGGCGGAAGGAGGCAGGGACCAGCTACGCCGCCTTCTCCCCCGGGCAACTGGTGAGGGCTTCCCAGGGCTGAGCAAGCGGGCGACGAGGGAGGCCAAACAGCGGGGTGTCAGAGGGTTTGGGTCTCCACAGACATTGGGGACAGAGAGGGCAAACGTTTCAATGGGGTTTTTCCCTGCAATACCTCTTATCCTGAAAGACGGCTAAGTCCTACAAAAACGATGTAGAGTTCACATGACGTGATGCAAGAGGACAAAAAGTAGGTAAGACATAGCACGGTGCTGGCGAGGCAAGCAGGACCATAGTCCCAGCCCCTGCAAATTCCACCAATTCTCCTGAAAATCCCTCGGTTCGATGGGAGACGGGATCTGCCGCTCCACTCCCAACTTCTTTATCGTTCGTTGCAGAAGCCAAAAGCTCTGCTGATGGCTTTTAAAGCAAAAAAAAAAAAGTGTCCATTTATCACTGTGCTTAAAAAATGTACTTGCAGCATTATTGCGATTGCTTTTTGTAATCTCCTGGCGAATTCTCTTTGACAGACTGCTCGTGTGTGGTGAGCACATACAAGTGCAATGACGCACGTAAACCAGCTCGGATGCAGTTCTCTACGTCGCATGCAACAGGCATCCGAAACACAAAAGAAATTCCGAAAACACATAGCGAAAACGAAACGCGTGTAAACTCAAGCAAGCCCTTCACACGCTCAACAACAACAGTCACATCTGAATTCTGTTTTATTCCCTGCTACAAACGTTGAAGTCCACTTTCAAATCAAAATCCTGTAAACAAACAGCGTTACGCACTTCAGCCCTGCAAAGCTTAAGGACAAATCTCTTCAGTCACTGAAAGAAAAAAGGCTGAAATGCAAACATTCCCCAGCCATCTCCCAAAATCAGACATCAGGGCGTAATCCTCATCCTGAAATTCAGAATATGAATTCAACGTCTGTCCTTCAACTTCCTTCATCTGAGCGTGCCACTCCCTACACAGAAACACCTGGGGGTTTGCGGCACGTACTCCTTGCTTGACAAAATTATAGTGAAAAATCTATGTGATGCCCTGATTTTATCACCTCCAAAAGAAAAGGGACCCTTTCAAGGCAGTGGGACGACGGTGCAAAGAAGTACAGAAGAAGTAATATTGGTGCGTCTGTAGGAAAATGTTCGGTTCCGAACCAGGTTGAAGAGATCTGCTACGCTCAGCTACTGAGGAGGACGCTTGGGATATTCCCTGGGAATGCAAGAGAGACGGGAAGAATGGCAGAGAGAGTTTGACCACGCTTGCGCAAGAAGACCTGGAAATAACTCAGCACTCTGTGGGAAAAACACGCATGTGCCAGGCCAGGGCCTATTTCTTCTGGGTACCACTTTGCAGATGCCACAGCCTCGTCCCATCTGGTACTTAGCAGTCTGATGAGAAAGGCAGTTATAGTCTAAATGTGCAGCCATATGCCCATGCTCTGAGACTTTTCAAACAAGAAAATGATTTTTTGACCTCTGGAAGAGTTTTAAGTTCCTAAATTAATAGCTAAGAGGTGCATTGGGACAATGTCTTGGGCAAGGTCAGAGGCATGAATGCTGATCAGCATCACACCCACGTTCAGGGACATTCTGGAGCTACGCCAATGCAAGGCTCAAACTTTCTATTCTGGGATTTCCAGGGGTTTCTGACTCTAGTGGAATTAGATGTAATTAAGAAAGAGCTCTTCTCCGGATATTTTGATAATTGTGCTTCTTGCCCCAGCTATCACAGGCCAAAGCACCTGGAAAATCATCACTAGAAGTGCACAAAAAGATACAGAGTACACATTGTCCAAACACAGAGAATCAACAAAACATCTGTTCTTTAACAAAGAGCTTTTAAAATTAAGGCTGAGATTTTTACAAGAGCTTGTGGGAGGCCAGGTATCAACTCCCAGTGCACTCGTAATGGGACTTTTTTGCTTACTGAACCCGGGTTTTGTCACCTACCCTGCCAAACCAGCCCTGCCAGAGCTTACAGTCCACTCCTGTAGCTAAGAGCAGAGGTATCTTCTCCAGAGGGGACGTCAGAAGATGTTACGGAGGAGGAAATGCTCAGATCTAGGTCAAACGTGAGCAACCTATGGAATCTCCCAAGCTCTTGCCCAAGGTTTCTTGCAAACCCAAGTGACAGAGCTACCTACTGAAACCTCACTCAAACGCGTGGCTTTCCATAACAATCGTGCCTTAACAAGTATCAGAGCCTTCCTATGGAAGAGCTGGGGCTTGGGACCACTGTTTCTTTCTCCCATTCCAAATAAAATACATACTCTTACTTGATTCAGCCTCCTCTTCGGCACGGACAGGCATCACATGCAAGAAACCAGAATAATTGGGGGGATCAGGAGTAAATACCATCGTCCACATGCCCCATTACTTTGAAACAGCGGCGCAGGAGCCACAGCCCAAGCATTTGGGCAATGCCTGCTATGCAGAACGGGAGAGAAAAACGTGTCTCCTTGCACTGCTGGAGGCTTCCAACCATTTAAACAAGCGATTGCCTCCTAGGACAACAATTACTCCAAAACACACTTCAAGCTTTCCCTCCCAAAGCTACAAATAAAACCCAAGAGAATCACCTTACCTAGGCAGCTAGAAAGGGTAAATGAGAAAAAGTGAGGAGCAAAGGTTTGCAATTACCCAACTGCTCAGCTTTACTAAACCAGCTCACGATTCCGATCACAAACTAAATGTGTTGGGAAACATCAGACATCTGTTACCAAACTGTCATCTCGATAGAAAACTTGGCTTCTTTCCAGCTGCGTGCTGCCAGCCAGACCTCAATTGCAACCAAATGGGAACCAACCACCAAGTCCCTGATAGGAGCGAACGCAACCGTTTCGGGTGCATAAAACCAGAATTTCAGAGCCTTCCTCAGTGACGGACACCTGCTCCTTCAACAGCTATTTTGTTGGCTGGCCCAGTCCCTGTATCACCCGTCGCAGAGGCGATGCACTTTTGCAGATAGAAACATCACATCTCTGCAAAGACTAGAATAACCTGAGTCACAATACTTGGATGGTGATGATCAGACCCAGCCTGCAAGAAGACACACGCGCAATGAGCCTGAAGAGCCACAGGTGGGGCGGGGAAGAAAATACATCACAAAAGGAAACGCTATTTCTGTGCCCACTAAGTAAGAGATTTATCTCAGCCCATCTCCTAATTTCTTTTTAGGATGCTGCTTCTACTGATGCTGCACTTCAAAAAAATGAGTTTGTGATAAATGAAAGCAAAAGTTACCTCAAATCTTCCATTTTGCGACTGTTTTTTTCTGTACAGCTGAACCTAACATATTTTAGCCCTAGCAAAATAACCCACCTGGGTCTATCCTGCTCACGGCACCCAGCTGCTGTTCGCCTGCCTGGTACCCTGAAGTCATGGCAGGTTTTCTGGATTGGATTCATGCCATTAAGAGATGCAATTCCAAACGTGAATGAAAAGTGGCAGGGGACATGGATCAAATTCATGTAACGAGGAGGCTTCATTCTCTGAAAGCGATGCAAGGAAGAGCAGATGCAGCAAATGGTGGTAGGGCTCCCGTGCCTTCCCTTCCGTGCTGGCCAGCCCTCTTCCCCACCTGCTCAAATGACTCCGAAAAGCTCAGGTTCACATATTTCTGAGTGATTGCGGACAAAGGGAAGTCTATGAATGGTCATATGGGTGAAAGCGAAATAAAAAGCATCTTATGTCCAGTCCACACGAGATCCTTACCTTCAACTACGCCCCGTTTGATGGGGCTCAGAAGATCTAGCCACATTCAGGCAACAGACAGAAGCATGGCACAGCGACAGCGTATTTTACACAACCAGCAAGATCCAGAGCCTGGGAATGCCTGAAAGCAAATTCTTGAGAGGCGTTGAGAGCAAATCTGTATTTCTTTACAGTGCGCTGCCACTCATCCTCTCGGAGGTCCCACCCCACGTGCAAAACCCTTCTTGTTTAGCATTCCCTCCAGATAAAGATCCCCTTGGGACAGCACATTTTGTGGGGGGAGATGTCGCTTGACAAAGCACTGCAGCAACAAATCCACCCCAAGGGTATGGACCCAAAACCCTGCTGGGGAAGACCATAATGTGCTCATGAGACCTCTCTAGGAGGCTGATCCTGCAAGGTGAAGAGCACTCTCAGGTCTCCATGGAATTGTACTGGCTGAAAGGGAGATGCTTACCCCAGAATTAGTCAAGGCAGAGCAGGCAGTGATAGCAGAGAATAAATATTTCCTAAATATTGTACATTCCTGTATAGGAAATGCCTACGTTTTGTGTTTCTTCCTCTGGGTACCAGATGTCTGTCTGTCTCATGACGCACAAATGCACCTTTTTACTTTCAAACGTCCCTTTCAGATAAATGCTGGCTTCAGTAAGAACAAAAATATGAAGAAAAAGACCAGCTCTTTACCTATTTTACTGTCCATCACATAACGTTACAGTAAAGTTTAATTAATTTAAGCTCCATCACATTATTGCAATTTATTAGCTCGTTCACAAATACAGGATCACAAAATTGCACCAGGACATCTCCAATGACAGTGGAAGCAGGAAGACGCCGATCAAAGACACCGAGCTGTTGGATAAAAGTACCGGCACAAGACAACTGTGGGTTCTCCCATCGCTGTTGCCCACCCGGCCCCGAGTTGGAACCAGGGAGCGCTGACATCCCATTTCCCTAAATCCAGATGGGCTTTTCTGCCCTTTCACAGAGACAGCGGACCGATGGCATGGTAATATGCCCATAAATAATTTCTGCCTGGTGTTTGCTATCCTAATGCTAACCCACTCCTGGGAGGGAAGGGTGCTAAGGTGTTACCCACGGACTTGTTAGAGAGGATTTACTTGCGGACGAGAATTTGCTGCCCTGCTTCAGGGAAGACCAAGGAGGAGAACATCAACCCCATTTTCTACTTTTCCATTTTTTCTAATTGCAAACAACACTGAAAAAGTAAGAGGCGTGTATCTATCTATCTACGTGTATCTGTAGATAGATAGATATGGGGAGAAAGTATGATAACTAATAACCCAGCTTTTCTTTAGTTCAGGTCTCCTTCTTCCAGACCATCCTTCTGAGGTCAGCAGTGCAGTGGCTTTAACTCCCGATTTAGCTGCTACCACTTCCTTCTACGTCTTACACCTCCGACTGAAAATCCAAATCAAGAGAGATTTCGGTTGGATCTTTAAAAGCAACGTGCTGGTGGTGATGATGCAATCGCTAGCTACCGCTGCACGGACCATTGCATCGAAAAGAAAGGCTCTCTTTCTTTTCAAGTTCATGTTGTTGGGGCTGGGAAGTTCTCTTGGACCCACCAGCACTTGAACTCGCAGCGTACTTGCCTTTGACTTTCACATCAGGAGAAATAGCATACCTCCTGGTTCAGATTTTCTTACAGAAAGTGAGCATTTGAGTGGCAGCTAAACCAGACATTAAAGCTATGGCACCTCTAACTTCCTCTGGAAGGGGAAGGAGATCTGAAATTAAAAACATAAAGTTAAAAAACTAACAGAGAAATGATTTTTTGCCCCTCTTTTAAAAGCACATTACTTTTCAATTAGAACTTGGCAACGTGAACATGATATTATGCTGTTGTAATAAGCTCTAAGTTGTTTCAGTAGTTAAGCAAATAGAAGATTTGTTTGAATTACGGGGCTTTGAAGACTTGCTGTTGCACAGAGACCAATTTCACCGAGAAATGTAATTGAATGCTTTCAAATACAGTCAGTTAAAACAGCTGAGAAAGCCCTTCTCATCATCTGGGCTCTTTAAAAAGTCTTAACTCCGAAGCCAATATTGTTGAACACCTAACTGTGCCGAGAGATGGGTAACACCTTGTTAAACAACTGATGCCTACTAGGTTCTGCATCTTCCTCCTCGCAAGGGTCCGAGCACTGCAGTGGCACCTTAGCTGAACACGGGATGTGCAGGGACCAACTTATTAGGAAAAAACCCCCCTAAAATCCAACTTTTGCCTTTTTTTCAGGTGTTCGCTGTGGGATTCTCTCTTCTCGCAACACGGGGAAACTCATCGCTGCCTTTGAAACGCACAACTGCTCCCAACCAAGCTGCTCGGCGCCACCCCCCTCCAAGCAGCCGTAAGGGTTTGTGCGAATACGAGCGTGCTTTGACTGCACCCCGCTGTTACACACCCACACAGCGCCCCCACGCCAGAAACAAGCCAAAATTTTGGTGGACGAACCAAAGACACTGGGATGTCAAACGCCCGCAGACCGGGGGCGATAATGCCATACGGGTATGACGCCGAGCGCTTTCAGCAGAGCACAAGGCTATCGGGGTGGCTGTTCAGGGTCCCTGGTTCCTCACCCAAAGAGGGGTCCTCTCTGAAATCCTTATTTTATTTTCTAGTCGCACGTGTTTCCCCTTCAGCTGCTGCTGGACCAGCCTGACGGGCTCTCCCAGGGCCCTGCTTCGGGAAGCCCTGGGTACAGGAACATTTGCATTTTTGTAACGTGCCTGATGCGAGGAGCATCCCGCGATAGTTCAAACAAGATACTCTACAGGACAGACTGACTTGAAAAACCAAGACTCGAATCAATTTTAATTAAAAGGGGCAAGGGAGGATGTGGCGTATTCCTTCCTCTGGCGGCGTTTCCTGTTCTGTGCAGTATTAAAGGAGATTGCTTGGGGGTGTGTGTGTGTGTGTGTCTCCTTTTTTCCTTCCTTTTTTTCTTGTCTTTTTTTTAAACTCGGGATGTTGCTATCTGGAGGCTAAAGAAACTCCCCCATCGCCACTGTACTGCGCCTGTATCTTGGCTGAGGGGTGCGGGATGGAGCCCCAAATCGGAGCCGATAGCACTGTTGTGTACGGTGCGCTGGGTCACCCTGGTGGGAAACTCACTGGTGACAGTGGGAAAACAAAACGCGAACAGCTTCCCGACTCCAAGGCAAGCAGCAACACAAACTGGGATTTCACACAAACCAAAATTCTAAGGAAAACAAATGATTTTTTCCAGCACCTCAAACACCGCACTCTAACCCTGGCATCTTAATTTCACTTCAATGAGAACA
>JAKFQP010000742.1:107949-150332 GCA_023375905.1 Nycticorax nycticorax | reverse complement strand
GTCACGAGGACGGAGTCAGACTCTTCCCAGTGGTGCCCAGCGCCAGGACAAGGGGCCATGGGCACAACCTAAAGCACAAGAGGTTCCAGTTGAACGGGAGGAAGAGCTTGTTGACTGTGAGGGTGATGGAGCCCTGGCCCAGGCTGCCCAGGGGGGCTGTGGAGTCTCCTTCTCTGGAGATCTTCAACCCCTGCCTGGCCGCTGTCCTGTGCCCCCTGCTCTGGGTGAGCCTGCTTGGGCAGGGGGGTGGCACTGGGGGAGCTCCCGAGGGCCCTGCCAACCCTTGCCAGGCTGGGATCCTGCATGATCCTCTGAAAAGTTACACCCACCAGACAAAAGGCAGCCGTTATGTGCTTTAGCTCACTGTAGTCCACTGTTTCGTGTCCTGGCCACCCCATCCCTACTTCCCAAAAAGCTGTTGGCTTTGGGTTTTGTTGTTGGTTTGTTTGGTTGTTTTTTTTTTTTTCTTTTTCCCCATCACTGTGCTCCTTCCAACAGCAGCGTGGGGGAAGGATCCAATTGCAGAGAAACAATTACCATGCCCCAAGACACATTCACCGTAGAGAGAAAGCTCTTCTGCCTGGCCCATGGGAATAAACTGCGAATCAGCGCACTTCACTTGGCTTTTTTACCTTTGCTCTGCCAGCACCCTGCAGTATTACGCCTTAATGGCCTTCCGGGCACATTTCTCTCCTCACATCCTAATGCCAGCATGAACAAGCAACCTTTCAGAATAAAATACTAGCTTGATGTTGTTGGGTTGCAGCACAACATCTGACAATCCACGGCAGGGCGACACGGCTGGGGTGGAACGCAGTCCACTGAAGAGCTGCCAGGGGTTTATAGCATATTAATCCCTCTTTTACCTTCCTAAATCGTGGGTCACTACTGAGATAGGATTTGGGTTTAAATCCCCAGATTCACCAGCTAAATCAGCTATGGTTTGGGTATACGTGGCCATTCTGAATTCTGTTGTAGCACTCAAACCCTAACTTTTAAAGTAATACAAATTCAGTGAAAAATAAACATGCCTTGGTTGCAGGCACGCGTCCCCCGATGCTGTCTGTCCTGGAGTCATTTAGAAGGAAAAAGAAAGTGTTATGGTAAGGAAGGAGATAACCCATTCACTTCCCTCTATTCTCCTTATTAGTTCTGAATTTAACACGTTGGATCCGTAGGCAAGGAAATATATTTGCAAGATAAGGCATCAACATTCACCTTTCCAACCAACTTCAGAGGAAATACCTGCAGATCCCTTACTTTTTCCTTTGGAAAATGCCAAGGAAAACCCATGCATATGAGATGTGCCCAGGAAAAAAGCATTTCGTGTTAAAACTCCAGTCGACCTCTGCAATGTCAACAGATCCCAGCTACCAAGCTTGGATCAGGTAGGCCACTGCGTACCACAGAAGGACACCAAAGCTATTCTAAGGCCACTTACTGGGAGTCACCAGGGAAGAGCCACGGCCACGTCACAGCCCTGGAAGGTGAGATGCGATCTCAAGGAAAATTCAGTCTAATTACTCCTTGAAATTGCTCAAATCACAGTTCGTTCTGCTCATTGCTCTTCTACTTTAGAAAATCTCGTGATCTAATTGCAAACTGCTAATTAGAGCCCACGAACACCAAATCTGCTCATCTAAACACTAAACATCGTCATAAACACTAAACGGCCCTTTTGCCTCCAGCCCTGACATAGGGCTGTGTCGCCCGCATAAGTAAGTGCTCACCATGGCAACAGCCACGCTCGGATTAAAGGCACTTGGTCACAGTTTTCTTCCTCTCAGATTTTTTAAAGAATGTGGAGAGCAGCCTGATACACCGCTGACGTTAGACACACTTATTTGTCCAGCTCGCCGTGTTTGCTGCTCATTGCACATCTGTTCAAGACCCACGGGGTTCAGACAACAGGGCGTGCTATGTTTTACCCTTGATTGGCCCTAATCCTCTAGGAAAAAAGCACTTGCTAGATGGTTTCCAGCTTGACGGCTGCTAAGGAGTAGAGGTCTACTCTGAGTGAACCAGAGTCCCTTCTCCAAGGGCTGCCCAGAGACATTCCACAATGTTTCCTGCAGCCTCTACCAAATTCTCAAGTAGAGCCATGTGTGATGGGACCTGGAGATGTTGCTGTAGCAGATTAGTTCTCTTAATCCAGTGGGGGTCCCATGAAACGCCCACAGATCATCAGTGAGAGCTTCTAATTGCACTGGGGTCGCTGGACTAAACCTCCCGAGGCGTTACTGCAGAACCCTCAAGCTTTTGTTCCTTTGACCAACATCGGAGTGCCCCAGCCATGCCGGCACTGCTGCTGGAAGTTGTTGCATCCGGCACGTTTCATCCTAATTTACTTTGGAAGAAAAAAAAAAAAAGGTGACATATAAGGGGAAGGCGGGGAGGAGGGGAGTGTTACATAAAATCCTACCGAAAAAGTGGGAGCAGGCAGGAAGCAGATTTTTCCTTACAAAGCAAGTACGTGTGCACACAAAGCGAGGTTTTCCGCTCCGCTTGTTTATTCTGGCAGACAGATGAAACTGTGGGAAGAGATCAGTGAAACTGGGTTCCACATAACCAACCCCATCCCAGTGTCGCCCTGTGTCAAACCCGCTTTTAATTTGACTTATCTGCTAAGATTTTGCTTTCTTGTGTGAGTATCGCTTTCGGAAGCAAAATCAGTGTCTTGGGCCATGCAGGTTGTTTTGGCTCCACGTGGCAGAGACTCTGCAGAGGCAGAAAGTTTCCCCTGGAGCTTAACAACTCTACACAAATAACGAAGGCCAGTATCTGGCAAAAGTCAAGAAAAAGCATCAAAACCAAGGGCCAATTTAAAGAAAATCCAGAGAAGTAGAAAAACCAAAGCAACCTGGGCATGCACTGTCCCACAAATAGCTAAGAAAGGCCTAAGAAAGAAGAAAGAGGCAACTAGAAAGTCTAGCTCTCAACAACGCAGTGGCACAACAAACACATAGGAGGCCTGAAATGACCAGCGCTGGGATGATGCAATAGCAGCCACCGAAGACACTGGAAAGGTGAAGGCTACACTGAGTAGCCTGTCCTAAGGAAAGATCGATTTGTTGTTTGAAATCGGGTTAACAAATCAAATGATCAAGTCACACAGATCACCTGCTGATGGAAATTCCAGTCCAAACAGGGAATGAGAGTACTACGGTGAGATTACTGACCACCCACCAGACGGGCAAGAGCGGCTGTGACCTGCTGAAGGAGCTCTCAGAAGCCCTCAGCAAAGACGAGACGCCCAACACAGTGCATAACAAACTCTAGGTATACTACCTGTCAGGCCTAAATTTATAGGCACAATTCAGGATTCTTTTAGGAGGTGGCTAATCGGGTGGCCCAAGAACAAAGACAACTTGTGACTTGATATGCAAGACCCATTTCCAAGTACTACTGTAGAAGAATCTCCCTGTAACAGAAACCGTGATGTGTTGAGATTTAACAGGGCTGGAGGTCTGAAGAGAGGTGTAAAATAAAAGCACCACTCTTGCACTTCAAAATTCAAAATGGGAATTCAAAGAGTAGCTAAAAGAGTTGATCCGGAGAGTTAAATCTTAGCAGCAGCATGTAGGTATCTGGAAGCATACAGCACACACACACCATCTATCAGATGTGGACCTCGGATAGGTCAGAAGGAAGCTGGTGTAGCTAAACAGCAGGATGAGACAGTACATTAAAAGCAAGAACGCATCCTTCAAATGTGAAGTGGTTTCCAACAAATCAATAAAGAGAAAAGAAAAAAAGAATAAAACCCTGTCCAGTTGAAAGGAAAAACACCATAAGGCAGGACAAAAAAAAATAATGCAAGGAAGAACTTCAAAAGGCTTAAAAACAAATAATAAATCCTTCTCAATCACAGCAGCAGCAAGGAGCCTGAGCGTCGGCTGTAGGGTCTCCAGGGGCTCATGCTCTACAAAGAGCACACTGAGAAGAACAAAGCCATGCGAGAAGAGCTCAGTGCACTTTTTACCCCTGGGTTCAACATGGAAGATCTTGGGGCAATCTTCCCACCGCAATCTTCCTTCCCAGGGGAATCACCAGAGTAACCACCTCCAATTGAAGTGTCAGTAGGGGACCCAAGCCGACCAAAGGAACGTTAACCCATCTCCAGGCCCAGATGGTGTTCACCAGCTCTTCTGCATGAACTCAAGGTGAACTACTAACTGTGGTTTGCAACCAGCTCTGCTTGCCAAGGGATGGAAGTGGCTTTTTGATGTGATCCAGAGCGCTGTACTCGACTAAGCCCAACATCTGTCCTAACAGAATCAGTTGACACATGGATAAATCTGACTTCTTTGGGGAAGAGCCAGCATGCTTCACAAGTCTACTGGAGTTCTTTGAAGGAGTCGACAGGCACATGGGCAGGAGAGATCTGGTCGATAGAGTTGGCTTGGATTTCCAAAAGGCATTTGACAAGGTTTGAAAGGCTGCTCGAGAAATTAAGCTGCCGTGAGATAAGAGAAAAGGTCTTTGCATTGATTAAAAAAAAGGTTAAAACCAGGAAACAGCAGAGGGAGGCCAACAGCGCTCAAATCTTTCCTGCTCAACATCTTTATAGATGATCTGTAAAAGGGGGGGAATAAATAAAAGGCTGGTCAAGGATATTAAATCACCAAACAAAGCAAACAAAAGCCCAAGGTGAAAATCCGCACAAGGACTTAAAGATACCGAGGGACAAGAGAATACATTCACCTGAAAACCTGTAGAAATGCAGAGATGAACATCAGGGAAAAAAATCCTGATCTTACACATGCAGTAATGGGTTGATTCATCCGCCTTTACACCCCTTCCCACCTCAAAACCTACAGAGTAGAACTGGAAGAGGTACCGAGAAGTGCGACGGTAAGGAGCACAGGTCTGGACTGGTTTCTGTTGCCGAAACGACTGCGTTAGGGGCTTCTTCCTGGGAAAAAGACAACTCTGGTAGGAGACAAAGGTCTAAAATTTGTGTGTGCCATGGAAAGCAGCTAAGCAGATTCAGGGGAAAAAATAAAACTACCAAGGGCTAGTAAATATATCGACAGCACCTATACGCAGGAGGTCCCCCAGTCCCCAATCACTGGGGACTGGTGGATCACAAATCAGTAAGTACCTCTTTGCTCTTATTCCCCTTCCTAGATACCTGCTGCCGGGCACGGTCAGAGACAGGTTACAGAGTCAGCGACATCCTGACGCAGCGAGGCCACTCCTGTATCTGTTATCTGTATACAGCGGAAATAAACGGAGAAACTCAAGGCCCCTACTTGTGTAACAGCATTAAAACCCCAGACAGTTGCGTTTGACAGTGCCTGGTGCCTGATCTGGAAGCCCGTTTGTGTTGTACATGGTGAGAGATGAGCTGTTCAATCGTACGGCTTGTCTCGAGCAGATAAAAGGAAGTTTTTATCAGATGTTATTTAACACATGGTAGCTAACGCGAGGAAGAAGCATAGTCCTCACTTACTCACTGATGCTAATCCTAGATTCACCACATGAGAAACTACCAAGTGCTTTGTCAACATTTGAATATTAGCATGTGCTAATTAGAGAGAGAGAAGAAAAAAAGGAACCAACCAAACCACCCTATCCCCCGAGTCTTCCTACTGCAGATGACTCCTTGGTCTGAGAAGTGATGCAAGTCGCCTCATCTGGGGAGTACCTGGAGGCTGGAAGGCTCAAAACTCCTCACCTCACAACAGGTCAACAACTCATTTGCCACTCTTCTAATGGAGGAAAATACTTCCTAACACACCTCCCATGTACTCAGCTCATTCTGGAGACGGGCTCATGGCATCCCAGGAGCTGAACGTGACGTACGTGGCTGAGCGCTCCCCAACGCACACCTCCAGGCCACGCTCCCGTACTACAGCACTGGAATGTCACTGGCTACACAGCATCTACTCGGTCCAGTGCCCCACGTTTGGAACACGTAATTGAGTAAAGGTAAGGATGGGTGTACCAGCACGTATGGGCAGGTGGACCTAGGGAGGACCAAGGGGCTCTGCTGAGAAACACCGATGATAATTCAGGGGACGATGGATCACAAGCAGTGACCTTCCTGGAAGCTTCTCAGCACCCCTTTGCAGGCTCCCATCTGTTTTCCAGCCGAGGCAACTTCTGAAAGCCACTTTCCCATACTTCCACTGGAGGGCAGGAACGTCCCACGTTTCCACAGGCGACCCTTCAGCTCATTGCCACACACCCATACGCTTAGAACGGCTTTAGCGAGGCCTGGCCTTTGGGAGACACTCTTGTCCACTCCCAGGCTTCAATTTGGTTTCTACTCTGCTTTTATGAGTAGCTCCATTTTTTCAAAACATCATCATTATTTTCATAAACAACTACAATATTGCCAGTTTACCCCCATATCGATACCTCCCCTCCCAGTGCCCCTTTGCCTCTGCCCCCTGCATTACCTGCAAGGCTCCCAGGTCCCACATGTTCCCCACCTACCTTTCCTATAGGTAGCACAAGTACGTACATATGTGCTGACCGGCAGGTTGACATCCCCACCGCTTCTCCACGAGGCAATAAAAACATTTTGAAAGGCTTGCAGAGCTGAGCTGGGGAGCTACCACTTGTATCGTCTGATCTTTATTAATGAAAACTATCATCAAGAATAGAATCAGTGGATGCAAGAACCAATCTGATACGCTGTCTTCCACAAAGGGACATATTGGAGTTACCAAAGGGGTCGTGCTTAAGGTTGATCTGCTTGACAAGAGTTTATTTGGTTTCCACAAGGCATCTCAGAAGGTTCCCCAGCAAAGGCAATTAAAGGCACGAAGCTGCGGGAGACAAAAGGAGAGGTCTTCTCGTGGAGCAGTAACTGCTTCAGGGAGTGGAGGTCAGTCACCTGCCATCCTGCGTGGTGCTGGGCTGGGACCTGCGCTGTTTGATGGACTTAAAATTCATGTGGATAAAGGTTCAACAGCAGAGCGCTGAGGTTTTCTGTTGACATTAAGCTGTTCAGAGTAGTAGGGAAAACAGGGTGAACCACGAAGAGCTGCAGAAGGATGTAGGAGACTCAGTGACTTGCCAATCAAGCCTCAGATGAAACGAAACAGAGACAAACTGATAGGCATGGAAAAAACAGCCCAAACTTCTAACGTCAAAAAGATGGGCTCTGAGATGGACATTCCCCCGCAAGAGCTTACAACAGCCCCATGAGAGCCTCAGCCCAGTGCTCAGGCAGGGTCAAGCCGACAGACTGACTGTCAGGGATTACTGGGGACGGAGCAGAAACCAGCCTGCCTTTGCACAAACCCACAGCAGCCGGTGCCTCCCTGCCCTTCCCGGCCGCCCTGGGCGCTGCTGGGAGCCGCTCGGAGAAAGGCAGCGGGGCTGGTCAGAGGGACACGTCTCTACACGAGTAACGACTGAGCAAGCCAGGACCCCCTGGCCTGAAAATTGCCTACAGTTTGGCATTTTCAAGATTTACTTGAAGGGAGACACTACTTCCTTAAAATCAGTGGGGTTTTTTAAGTTTCTAAAGGCTTAGTATCTGGGGTAATGTTGGACATGGTCTGAGGTAAGGAACTCTTCTCCACATTTAAGTACCTAAGCTTTACAGCCTAATTCTTTCATAACTGAAACCAAAAATGTCGACATGGTCTTGCTATTTGCTATAATGACCCTACGTTAGCTCATTAAACAGAAAAAAATTCTGCAGGTGAAGCTGTTTCCACTTTGTCTCCTCCTCTGCCGGTCGCATTTACACACGAGGACTGAAGGCAGGAGAGAGCAGGATGGTGCCAGCTCCAGTTCTGCCTTGGCTTTTCCGACTTCTGGTTAATTCGCTTAATCTCTCCGTATCTGTTCCCTTATCTGCAAAATGAAGATACACTAGGAGACTTATTCAAGAACAGGTCACCCGTGGGATGTCTGGGGTCAGGCCAAAGGCCCATTTTGCCCAGTATCTCCTCTGGAGAGCAGCCATGAGGAAGCCCATGGAGAAGCAGAGCAAGCATGCAGCAACATCTCCTGGAATACTCCTGCAGCCTCTCCAGGCTTGGCGGGGGTGCAGGAGCTGTTGTAAAGGTGTTACATGAAGGAGCCAAGTTTTGCACACCAAAACGATCCTGGTGGTCACGAACCTCGTGAGAGGTTCCATAACAAGGGCTTCAGGACCAGGGAACACTGCTTAGCAGCCTCCTTGGCCCACGGAAGAGGACGACTGTGCCACCATTTTTACTATTGTAATGAATCCAAGGTTTTTTTCATTAAACTCTTAAGCATCTCTGTTGCACAGGGATGCCCAGAGCTGCGTTTTCCAACAGACACCTAAGCAGTCACACAGGGATGATCCCCTCTACCCCGTGACACGACACAAAGCCCAGACCACAGCACGGATTTCGTGCACTCAAACACTTGTCCCGGTGGCCAGTCTGGACACAAAAGCTTTCCAAAAGTCCGTTTCTGTTCTCAAAGAGGCTCACGCGCTTCCTTTAAGGGGTAGGTTTCTCTCCTCCCTCTTTCAGCATCTTTAATAAACAACAAAATTCTAGCTGCTGCTCACCAAGAGGCTGGAGGGACCCAGCAACACTCACTTGTTAATGGAGTAAGAAAATCCTTAGCCAAGGGGTGAATAGCGACTTCTGGGGAAGAGCGATACAGCCAGACACGTGGCTCCCGATAAAGATCGCCTCCCCGCATTTCCTCCCTGCTAATGGCTACGCTGTCACTTGAAACTCCCCAAAGAGACTTAATGCCTCCTTCTTTTCCTGGAATTAGCAGCGGTGGTTTCAAATTAGCTTCCCTTTGCCTGAAAATGAATTAGAAAAGGCCTGGTCTCAGCTACCTGCCAGGCAGGCGTAGTTTTGTGAAATTCCCCTGTCTGGCGCTTCAGCACCAAACGCTGCCGACTCCTGATTAACACCGGGCAAGCCAGGAGGGTCAGAACTCGTTTCAAAGTGATACAGGGGAATTAGGAACATCTGCACCCAGCAGGGCTAAACAAAAATTTGCTTTTTAAATAGCAGTGGTTTATCTTACGTTACTCCCGTATTTCTCTTGACTTCCCTACCTACTGCACAGCTTCGCCATTCAACCGCAGCGCCGCGCAGGCTGCCCTCCCAAAAAGCAATGAGATGTTGGCTGGAGATGCTCCTCTGTCACCCAGACATTTAGGACCTTAAAATACGGGCTCTCAATCATCAGGCCTATCCACTACTCATTTTTTTCTTCAGTCTCCAAGGCGATAGAAGTGGGAGCCTTATTGGTAGCTGCATCTTCTTGAACAGGTATTATTCCCAAATTAATCTCATGCCTTTGTCCCGGCAGCTCGGTGTTTCCTACTACGTCCTCTTTACGTGTGTGGGTTCATGCTTTATCGCTGTTGACACCACTGGGCTACAGCAGCATCAACCAGTCCTTTCTGTGATGTTTTCCTTTTCATCCTTAGTTTTCACAGCAGTTCCTCATTATGGCTGACGCAAGGGGGTAAGAGGCTTCCAAAGACACCAGCCATTTGGAGTAGCCTCCTTCAGCCTGTGTTTGGAAGCATCCTGATAAGGTTTGGATACTCCCCAGGAGCACTAACTGATATTAGGTGCATGGCAAGGACAATTCCAGAGGTAATAAGTCACGTGGAGGAAACCCAAAAGCCTGAGGAGACCAGAAGAGACAGAGGTGTGCCTGCCACTGCCCAACTTTGGGAAGGAACGAGGGAGCCCCAGGCTCCGGGCGTCCCGTGCTTGGACGCGCGTGAGAGTCGGTAGCGACGAACCAGAGGGATTACGCTTCCCCCGTAACCCAAAGGGTCGGGTGCCCAGTAGATCACACAATCAGGCAGCGTGCAGCAGGTGACCCCTCTGAATTCAAGGGCAGAGGTCTGAGCTCATTGCAGCCTTCCTCCTCCGCGCCTTCCCGCGGGGCCGGAGCAGAGATCCTGTGTGGCTGTCACAGGGTCTGACTGCCCGCTGCCTCCATCGCGAGTCCAGATCTCGTTTCAGGAGCTCTCGCAACGATGGGGCTACATCTGCCACCTGCGTCCTCAGTGTCTGCTACGCAGTCAATCTCATCTCTGCCACCTATGGATCTGAGCTATGACGCTACAAGTAGCACAGCAGTAGGACAGATTTACCAATCCAACCAGCTCAAGTCTTCTACACCGAGCAGTGGAGCCCCTCTGAGATCCCTACGAATATCCCAGCCCACAGCAGATACCAGCAAGCTACTCTTTCCCAATTTCTCAAGCCCTAAAAGCTCATCACCACTCAAAAGACCTTTCTGGTCCTCTTAGGCTCACTTGGCACCCTGGCAGTTTTGAGCAGGGTAAACCCAGGTTCTGTAAGCAACTCAGTTGTTTTAACTGAATGCTCTACGTCTTTAGTAAACCTTCATGTTGTCGTCAACATCATTCCAACCTGGAAGCCACTGGAGAGGTCCAAAGCCTTCAGTGGAGGTGGGAAGAGACCACTTTCTGGAGACCAGAGGGCTCTGCCAAGCCCCTCAGTACTCTCCCAGCACAGCGATGTGCAGGACCAGAAGGACCAATGAGAGCTGGTGGCCAAGGCTGCATCATTGCTTACCCTGACAAACACCTACAAAACAGAAATCCCAAAAACTACCTATGAAGCAGAAGGGAAGGGAATCTAGTTGCTATTTTATTTATCCTTTTCTTTTGGCACAATTAAAAGATACTTTGAGGCACAAAAGGACGTTTCAGAAGGCTGTAGAGGACAGAAAGTCAGGCCTGTGTGTATAATCCAGGGAAATAACAGCATTCTGGGAAACAGATTTGCCCAGAAGTGGAAAATGAAGTTTCTCTCATTGTAAAAAAAAATAAAAATAAAAAAAAGAAATAAAAAAGAAATAAAAATCAGTTTGAACAAGGGTTTCGATAGAACAAGGGTTTTGATAGAAACTGCAGAGGCAACTTCATGGCCAACAGACAGCTACTACATATCTACACATGGGGGTAACACCAACTATAGAGAGATGCCTGAAAAGAAAGACCCACAAACTCAACTTTCAGGCACGGTTAAAAAACTCTTTCGAGATGCTGTGTTAAGAGGTCAAGCGCTCGCCACTCCCCTTTCAAACATTATTTTAAAAGATCATTTTAAAATCACTTTGCTGCAAGAACAAAGCGACCGGGAAGCACAGAAGTTGAGACATATCCTGAAGCTGGAACGTGGGATGGAGGTAATACAACGGTATCAATTCCTGATGCAGTACCTTGGGTTGTTAGATCTGAAATGCTGTTCTTCAGATCAGGAAGCCAAAGGACAGAGAAAAGCCACTTGCCCAGGGTTATTCACGGTGCTGTTCAACACTATCGAGAAGGTTTTTAGCTGCCCTGCTCCTTCCAGACCCAAACAGTGGGAGTAGGGGAAGCCACACAAGTTCATCTCACGCTACGACTTACTAAACCCAACTCAGCAATATCAACCAAAACCAACTTCAGGGAAGGCAGAAGTGAGACCAAAAGCCATCTGCCACAAGCAGGGTCGTGCCAAGGTGATTGCCACATCACTCTGCAGAGGAGCGCAGGTTCTGGAGAGAGCCCCTAGACCAGATGGTCTCAGACAGGCCTGCTTGACCTTAAAAATAAGAGTTTGTGAGACAAAATAAAGCCTAAAGATAAGCCTACTTAGCATCCCCGAGTGCCCTTGTTCAGCTGATTCCACGAGGAACACCTCGCTGCTGATCGACATTTCCAGATATTCGGGAACACAGCTGTGAACGCCCACCCTGGCGCACATGAACATTAAAGCAAATTAATGACCTCTTTCAGGAACTGCTTATGTCATACCAGTGTTAGCCCTGCCAACCCCCACTGTTTCAAAGCCTTTTTTTGGTGTATATCCTTGCAAAGTTTGCCAAACCCACTGGTTTTTAAATCCAGACCCGTTGAAAAATGTAAAATTTATCTTTACATTTTTAGGACAGCCTTGGACACTCTGTATGCACAGCATTGCGCTCATATTCTCCCAAGTTAGACAGAAACGCAAACATCTCGTAAGGAATCCATATACGCGCCGTGGCGCTGCAAGAAATGTCCTTAAGGAGGTTTTTCTAATGATTTCCTACTAATTATTTCAGCTCATCTACATTACCTTGATTCATCAACAGGTCATGAAGTGGCGGATACGAAACGATACACTAAAATACAGGAACGAGAGTACGTTTCCCTGCAAAACCTATGGAATTGCACATGAAGGTCACGTTTCCAACTCATGAGCTGTAATTAATTATACCAAAAGGAGAGGGTTTATCTTCTGTTTATTTGCAGTGGATCACTTTGCATTCAAAGGGCCATAAAGGCAAGCCACGCACATTGTTATTGCCTCCTCCGAAAATGTAAACCTAACTTTGAAGCATCACACATGGATTTTCAAAGCAAAAAGCACCCAATCAAGATGCTTCTGGAAGAAGGAAACTCAATGACCATCAACCTCGTCGTCTTTAACTGGCCTTGATTTTCCCCTTCCCAGTTTATTTGGCTCCAAGCGTGTTTGTGCTGGGTACAGCACGCTGGCAATTCAGCAGAGAAATGGAGTTAAGGTTTCGAAGACCTCTCCTCATCTCTTTATTCTCTATTGCTGTAACAGCCCAGGTTCCCATAGAAACTGAGAGTGTAGAGCAAAAGCGTAAAATACAAATGAACAGGTCTAAGCTGGCAGTGCTAACATTTTATTAGATGTATAAATATGACAAACAGGCGCTGGGTACGGCCTCCTTTCTAATGGAAAAGCCAGATAATGCTACACCTTATCAAATAAATACAGGGCATATAAATTTTAAAGACTGGAGTCAGTGAGTGCTGACTATTAACAGGTTGATAGCGCTTTCTGAAACCGAATCGTTTACTACATTATTCATTTCTGGAGCAAGCCAGATGCCTTCGCCTCATCAGCGGGGGCTGATCCTGAATCCCCCAAGCACCCCAAATCCCAGTCGATTCCCATCTACTGACACTGGAGCTTTGCATCGCGGGAGCAGGGCAACAACCACTAATTTCACAGGGCCTTAGGACCTTGTAAGGTGGACTTTATATATAATTTTACATGAATATTGGCGTAGAGATAGAAGTTCTCTGAAAAAATGCTTCCACTGTAACTACGGTTTTCTGAGCAAAGAGCAGCCCAGATGCTTTCTTCACATTTTTGAAGCAGCTGGTGCATTTTGAATACATTCCTGGATTTTTTTTTATTTTTTTTTTTTAACAGAACCAGCTTTGAAAATCTAGCAAAAGGGGTTTATTAAAGATTCAGGACTTCAGGAGAATTATCAATGGGACTGCCCCGGCGAGCTGCCAATACGATAGTAGGATCCTTCACATCATAACAAGATCATGGAAAATGGGAGAGATACTAAATGCAACTATAAATTATTTAAAGCTCTGAATAGTTTTTAGCAGTCCGTAATAAAATAGGATTGAATATATGCAAACGTAATAATTCTTGCCTAAAGACACTCACACACACCCATGTACAAACGTCCCATTAGTGGTCTTACCTCTGAGCACCCTCGTTGTGCTGCCTCCGAAGGGGCGACACGGAGAAGCCTCTCCCGAGCCCCAGCAGCGGCAGGAGTGATGCCCCCTGTGGAAATGCCTATCTCCTAAGCACTTCCATCCACTACACTTGTGGAAAATTACGAAAAACCTTAAAATAGCTCAGGTGAGTATGATTTTTTTTTTCCCCCCAAGCCCAACGGTGACATTCAGCATTCACTGACTCGGAAGGGGAATTCATTACCGGCAGCTCCTCTTGGCTTCCAGAGCGATATGGCCCCCGGCACACCTAGGGCTCAGCTTTTTTGTTTGGCTCCTCTCTTAAATGGCACAGGAGATGCTGCGGGTCAAACAAACATTTGAATTCCTTCCCCCCGTCCGCGTTCAAAGCAATAATGCAAAATGCTTGAAGCCATTCAGAGAGGCTCGCTGGCTACGGCCCCTTCACTTGAGAGGCTCCTACCCCTGTGCATGCCCTCTTCGGCAGCCACCACCAATACGCCACGTTGGGAAAGGGAGGGCACAGGACTGCCTCTTTCCAGCCTTTATACCGCCCGCTTCTCTCCCGAGAAGGCAGAACATTATTTTCCATTCCCAGGAGCGATGGCCGGTCGCTGTCCTGGATAACAAGGCAGTGATAAAAATCCATCTGCTTGAAAAAATTAGAGAGGTTGAAACATAGAGGAACAAGAGAAAATACTCTGAACTTTGCTGCTGCATTTAATAAGGTCACTTAAAGGAAGTTTAGGCGACCACGTTTAGGTAATGGGAAGAAAAGCATTTGATTACATCTGATTTTAGAGGGGGCTTGGTCAGGCGCTGAGCGTGCTCCATGGCCAGGGGAAGGCTGCTGCCAGCGCTCCATCGGGCAGGACTTCACCTTTTGCAAAGGCCACAACAAGAAAAGATGAAAGTAATTCCCCTTTTTTTTTTTGGTTTTTTTTTTTTTAAAATGTCAGCTTCGATACTCAGCAAGCATTTGAAGCCGCAGCAACCCCACACAGGTCTTGCTTTCCCGAGACGCGAACTCTGGAGCTGCAGTTTCTTGTTGCTACGCTATTTTTCGCAAGCAGGAGGTCACGGCTTCGCTAAGCACGTGCTCAATGCTTGACAAACGCTTCTGCGTCCGAATCCGACCTGGATGCACAACACAACAACTTAGCTATCGCGTAGTTATTAAAATAGCGTATTTGGCAGCAGTGGGGTCGTAAAACACCTTTCGAAGATAAACTTAAGGCATACATTTCCCTAAGTGTACGAAGTCAGAAAGCAAGCTAGGAAGCCGGAGGGGTTAAGGAGATGGCTAAGGTTTCAAAGCAGCCAAGTAGCTGCTTTGCTTTTTTTTTTAATCCCCTCTTTTCTTTGCACCACCAGCATCAGTAGGGACACCCTGGCAGTTTCCCTGCATGTTGGAAGAGCCACCGCCGCTTACTGGCCTGCCGCCAGCCCGTTTCGGATTCCTGGCTCCTAAGAGAATTTCAAGCAATAAGAATTAGGTTTTGCCACCCGAGATGAATGATATCACTTCTGCACAGAAGCAGCCTCCAAACGAAATACGGAACGGCTACCCATTAAAAATCGCAGCGTGCGAGAAAGACACCCTTGTTAGAAAGCATCTCCTTACACTGTAAGGGATTAGGAAACGCAGCAAAGCCTGGCGGAGGCTGGGATTTAATTCGGGACTAAGATCAGGACAAGGATCTGGCCAGGCACCCGTAGCTGTGACGGGCTCGGGGGGGCGCACAGCGCGGTTATTCCTGGGAGAGAACCGCCACCACGCACAGCGCAATTGCCATCCCGCCAGCGCTTTCTGCAGCCCCGCTCCATCAGACTGATCCTTGCCTTGCCATCAACAAATGATGTTATTCCGATGCCTTCTGGCCAGCGACCCGCCAATCCTGCCCGAAAACGGAGCAACGAAGCCTAAGGGATACAAACGGCGGAGAGCAGAACCGCTTGCGTGCCATGGTACGCTGAGTGGATACGGGTGGGAACACTTCATTCCCATCACTAACGGGAATTTTAATTACGGCCCTTTTAACTCCCGGCAGGAGTTCAGTAACAGCAGCCCTATTACAGCTTTACATTAACGGCCAAAAAATGGGCAAGATCAGGCTTTCAGCTTCTCTTTAAAGGTTTACAGGCACTCAGCTTTCTCACGTATTCAGAATTTCACGTTATCTATATTTCGGATGTTTTACCTTGCTATACCTATGTAAAAGCTGCGGGATCAGTTAAATCATGAGAATAGGGGTTTTTTTGGTTTTTTTTTTTTTAAGCAGATGATTTAGAGATTTAGAGCTCAGCACTTCTCCAATCATTTAATGGAGCTTTCAGTCAGGCACTGAGAAAATACGGCAAATGCAACCGTGGGCAAATCAATGCGAGTGGAGCACGGCGTAGTCAGGCTAAAGACGCGCGCTGCCCAGCTGTGGGCTCTGCGGCCCCCGAAGTGCTGCAAACAAGCACACGGAAAAAACATTATTATCCCATGGCGGCAGCTTCTCAGCGTCCATCAACAATATTGGAAGCATCAGGGTTTTTTTTAAATAAACCTCCTTTGCTTGGCATTGCAGAGTAAGTTATTGCTCAGTGCTTAACGCTCAGCGAAATGAAGAGAAATCCACCCAAGAGCGCCTCGCCGTCGAGGGCTGGCACCACCCTGCCAAGAGCGCCGGGGCCCAGCATCGCCCGTGCTCCCTAGGTCAGGATGAGACGGGGGCAGAAATCCTGAGCTTAATGTGGGCTGCATTTGGACTGTAAGCCATACATGGAACTTAATCCCAGCCTGCAGGAAAACCGGTTATGTATTCTTTAAAGGGAGAAGGGAAAGGAGAAGAAAAGGCCCGGTTTGGTGGCTCAGGTGCTGGTGGGATGGAGGCGCCAGAGGCAACTTCGGAGTTAAGGCTGCACTGAGTTTTTCACTTAGAGCGGGATTAAATTTCTTCCATTTCACAGTTCAGTGACTCAGTTTCATCTTTGAATTTAACACAATTACTGTTCCCGGGTCAGCTGAATTCGCTAGGCAGCTTTCGGGCCCCATGCTTACCAACTTTCACAGGGAGAACAATTAATACTCACTCATCTTTGAAATATGTACCTCCACCCGCCGCTCCCTCCCCTCCCCTGCCGTTTAAACAACCGCACGCACCAACACGTCAAAACTTGGGAGCTATTCCCGTCACATCCCAGCCTGGGAAGCTTCTTGGGTGAATGGGAAGAAGAAACTCCTTTATCTGGCAACGCCTTTTCCAGCTTTGCCAAGACAACTCGGCAGCCGGGAGATGGAGCTCCCCCACCTCCTCCCCCGCTGCTGCCCTCCCGGAGCCCAGATCTGGTCCTCCCAAACCCAGGTGCCAGCACCAGCCACACACTTGCCCTTCAGCTCTCACTGGCTCTGCCTTCCTTGCCTTTCCCTTACCAACTCTTGGACAGAAAAGCGAGGCCGGAGCCAGCTCCTGGTGCATCTCCTAGGAGTTGCCGAGGTACAACCCAGGACAACTGGTCTGGCAGGCAGCTCTGGCGCTGGAAAAGCCACAAATAATCCCACAGCTATTTCCAGCAGTTCCAAAAATCAGTAGCTCCCACGAGGAGAGGGATTGCTGAGCTTTATTTATGACACATTTGACTCTGTTCAAGCGGCGCTCTGTTATTGAAGTCCTCCTGACGAAAGTGGGACAGAGACAGCTCATCTTCCAGTGGCATAATGCTTAACAAAGCTATTTGGATAAATCTTCCAGACAGCTCGAAAATGTGCTGGGCGCCAAACAGACAGACCCAGGAACGGTGCGAAAACGTTTTAATGCTACCTTTGTGCCTCCGTCCCTCAGGGAGGCCAAAGTTTGGCGAGGTTCCTGGTGAAAGCGACCACGGCTGCGCTACACAAAGCCCTCAGCGGCCACGCCGGGGTTAGTGGAAGCGTTCTCGGCGGTCTCTGGAAAAGCATTCCGATAAACGCTGAAGGAACGGTTACTATTCCCAAAGCACAGACCTCTGTTGCCATCAGGTGCTACCCCGTACAACGTGAGCTGCTCGGCGCACGGATGCTCTCACCGCAGCATTTTTCTGTTTCCTCGGGAATGAGCCTCATTACTGTCAGGAAGCTTTCTGCTGCGTTTTGATTTCATCAGAGCAGCCCCTAATTTTATAAAACAAATGCAGTAAAATCTTGCAATAGCAGCCTGCCTCAGAGGCACTGGGTTTTTTTCACTTAGGGCTTCCCTGTGACACAGCCCGTTACCACATCGAAAGGTCAGGTTGGCAAGAGGAGAGCATACAGATGATTACCTAAATAAAAATGACCTGGTTTTAAAAGCTCATGTGACACATCCCCCGTGCGCGCCGGGGTGCATTGCAGAGGGCGCTTTCTCAAGAGCAAAGTGGCCATCGAGCCCACCCGGCGCAACGCCAGTCTGCCAGCAAAGAGCAGCCCACCTGCAGAAAGGGCAGCCACCCCTTAGCAGCCTCCGCTGCCTTCACTTGGGGACACCTGGGTGGGCTCTGGCCTTTTAAAATGACTTCTGAGCTCTTACGATGAGGAACTCCCGGAGAGAGTCCAGAGGAGGCCAACAAGGATGATGAGGGGCCTGGAGCATCTCCCCTACACGGAAAGGGAAGGGGCTGCCCAGGGAGGTGGTCGAGTCCCCATCCCTGGAGGTATTTAAAAGAAGGAGAGATGAGGTGCTGAGGGACAGGGTTTAGTGGTGGGATGGCAGGGTTACGGGAACAGTTGGGCTTGGTGATCTCAAAGAGCTTTTCCAACCTAACCAATTCTGTGATTCTGTGAAAGGCTGAGGGAGCTGGGCTTGTTCAGCCTGGAGAAGAGAAGGCTGAGAGGGGACCTCATCACCACCTACAAATATCTCAAGGGTGGGGGTCACCAGGACGGAGCCAGACTCTTCCCGGTGGTGCCCAGCACCAGGACAAGGGGCCATGGGCACAACCTGAAGCAGAAGAGGTTCCAGTTGAACGGGAGGAAGAACTTGTTGACTGGGAGGGTGCCCGAGCCCTGGCCCAGGCTGCCCAGGGGGGCTGTGGAGTCTCCTTCTCTGGAGATCTTCACCCCCCGCCTGGCCGCTGTCCTGTGCCCCCTGCTCTGGGTGAGCCTGCTTGGGCAGGGGGGTGGCACTGGGGGAGCTCCAAGGGCCCTGCCAGCCCCGGCCAGGCTGGGATTTTCTCAGTAAATGCCTGTTTATTACAGCGGTTGGGAAAATGCGACAGCCAGGCTGGGATACAAACGACCAGTGGCTTCAGGATGAAAGTACGAATTATTTGAGGCTGAACTCTTGCTATCTGCAAAATTTTCCAGCAGAAAGACAAAAAGCTCTTGCACACCCGAGGCCAAATAATGCCACCCTAAGCCTCGTTTTTGCTAAGCAGATAATATTTAAACTCGTGCAAACTTCACAGGTATCAATGAGCAGTTACGATTTCTCCGCAGCACTTGCCAAGAAGGAGAATTATTTTAATTATTTACACAGCTTAAAAGAAATCATTGCAACCTCTGCTTTTTATAGCTTTAACGAGCTTTTCCCATCCCAAACGGTTCTCCCCCCCCAGCCTGGCAGGCTGCAGCCAAGGCAAAAGCAAGTTCCCGTCATGCCCCTAATTCAGACAGCGACTGACACCGAGGGAGACGACGGAGCTCTCGGGCTGCCCAGCCCCTCCTAAGGCAGTAAAGCCAGAAAATAGTTTCTCTTGCAGAAAAATGACTAATCTAATCACACTCTGCGTGCCGCTGAATTAGCTCAGCCAAAGTTTTCCAACGCTGTGGCCCAAGAGAAAGTCGGACCTTAATTAAATCTTTCTCTCTAATTGGTAGTTTTGGAACTTTTAACCCTGAGGATTTCCCTTTTGGCAGAAGTTAAAAATCTTTCTTGGCTTCTCTTATCTACATTTCTAAGAGCAAACGAGATAAAGAAACAAAAAGCACCCGTTCCTCATACACAGGGCAGCTTATTGCTCACCCCAAATCCCGGGGCAGGCCGTCGGGCGAAACCCCCCCGGGCCAGCGTGCTTGCGGCCAGTGCATCTGCAAAGCTCTCCCTCCCTACTGTAACAGCAGCCTGCAGCAGGGTAAGCTGGGTTCTGCCACGTGCCATGGCCCATTTTTTGGAACTGAAGGGCCAACGCCATCCTCAATCCATTTACGGAGAGGCCGGCCAGCACTTGCACCCTGGTACCCACTGACCAGCGAAGAGCAGATGTCTACACGACAGGTACACCCACGCCTGTGACCACATGGCTGCCAACCACCTTCCGACAAGCACCGCAAGCGGGTTATCAATGAAGAGCAGTCTTCATACACGAGGGGCACCAAAATCTCTCAGCCCGAAGGAGGAACGTGTTTCTGAAGCAAGTCCCCTGACGGGTCCTTCTCCCACCTCCGGGTGGGATAAGAGCACAAAAGCTGGGCTCCTCTCCGGTGATGCTGAACTGGAAGACGTGTTTGAGGAGCTGATTTATGTGCCCCAAGCACTGAGTAACATTGAGTCCAGGGAACCAGACTTGAAGTAGCCCAAAGGAAAACCCCACAGAAGTGCAAACCGTCTGTAGAGCAGGTCCTCGTCACCAGCTTTTTTTTCCTCTACACATGTATTCCTCTGGATCTGTGCTACTCACTAATACCTAGGCCTATCCACGTGCAATAAGCTTTTAACTCCAACTTCAGCTATTAAAATAACTCTCAAAATTACAACCTCATGAAGCAAAAGGAAAGGCTGTGTAGGAAGGAGACAGAGGTAGCACCAGCAGTGGAACTCCAAGGAGCACCACCGAGGAGCCACACAGGACACCCAGCACCACCTTCTCTTGTGAACTGCTGGCAAGGGCGAAGAGAGACGGACTGGGGGGTACGGGGATTTCATCCTGCAAAACACGACACTTGGAGACGGCTCGGGGGAAGCCTTCGACAGCAGATGGCACCTGAACACCAGCTACCAGCCGCCGGGAGACGCCAGGAGCCGGCTTCAGCCCAGCCCAGCCCCGCGCACAGGCGCTCGCCTACGGCTCGGAGACAGAAACTTTTCCCACGCTGGCACCTTCAGAAAGGCCAGTGCTGAAAGGTCTGGCCAGACACGGCGCCGTTCCGTAAGCAGCAAATGAAAGGGAAAAAGATGGGGCAGGACCCCACCTCGCTTGACCAAACTGTAAAGCTGTTATCTGTACCTTTCTCTTCAGAATAAAGTCAATTTTATCTTTAAAGCCAGGGTGGAAGGGGAAACGTATCCACAAAGCGTGCATATAGAACTGGAAAATATTAATAACCACCCTCTGCACCAAAACTAATTCAATGAACTGCTAGGATGCTTTGTTATGGACAAAGGTAGTGAGAGAGGAGGGATAACGTGAGAAAAGGCACGACTCCAGACAGTAAAACAAAGTCTGGATGGAGCTCTTATCGCTCCCTACAACTGCCTGAGAGGAGGGGGGAGCCGGGGGGGGTTGGGCTCTGCTCCCAGGGCAGGGGCGATGGGACGAGGGGCAACGGCCTCAAGTTGTGCCAGGGCAGGGTGAGGTTGGGCCTGGGGAACAATTCCTTCCCCAAAGGGCTGTCAGGCACTGGAAGGGGCTGCCCAAGGAAGGGGTCGAGTCCCCACCCCGGGGGGGATTTAACAGCCGGGCAGAGGTGGTGCTTATAGCAGTGGACAGGTATGGTTGGGCTCAAGGATCTCCAAGATCTTTTCCAACCAAATGATCCATGATTCTGTGATTAAAACACAGCTTGAGTAAAGACGAAGGGCATTTGGGGCCAGAGCTGCTAGGCAAGGACAAGGCACTGTACACCTACACAAAGGGCCCTGCCTCCTCGAGTCCTCCGAAAAGGAGACAATTTTGGATGTGTTCCCCCAGGGCTACAACGCAGATGGAATGGGGGGGGTGGTGGGGTGGGGGGGAAGCCAAAAGTGCAGTTAAAATAGCCTGCATCTGCAGAGAGCCTGGAGCAACAGCACGAAGGCCCCAGTGTCTGGACTCCAGTAGGGCATTCATTTCAAGCCCCGCTGCCGCAGATCAACATCAGCAAATAATTCTGGATGTGGCAGGAGAAAAGGAGCGCAGGGACCCTGGTCACTGGAGCGGACACGCTCTGCTTGGCCAGGCAAAGCCCAGGCAACTGCCAGCTTCCCAGCTCGGTGGGGAGGGCCACCTTGCTGCTGTCCTTGTCTCTGCCACGTGGGAGAGGCTCTCCCTTGCTACAGCCACGTCACGGAAAGGCCAGGCCAAGCCAGAGGGGACCTCATCCCATGCCCTCATTAGCGGCTGAAGTAGTGTGCAGAGATTAACGTCAGGAGTTTTCTGGATGGGGAAGATGGGAAGATGCCAGCGCAAGGGATCGGTGTGCCTGGAGCCAAGGGCGTTCGCTGAACCCTCACCTCACTTGGCACCGACAACGCCAGCAGAAACCACCTGCTTCCTCCTGGATTTACGAGAGCTGCAGTAGCGGCTCCGCCTGGAAGTAATCTATGCTTCGACGGGTCTCCTGCTTATTTAGGTATCTCCTTCATGCCCTCGACACCAATGCGGCTGGGCCTGACACTGGGACACGAGCACCGTTCTTCTGAAACTCCCGTTTCCTCAGAACGTGAACCGAATGAAATGCTTGCCTCTCTCCTTCACCCTTACTCTGGCAAGGGTGGAACTATAATATTCATTAGTTGATTAATTTATTAACTTATCTGAATACACCTGAAGAGTAGAATATTAATTATATAGCCTCACTGATGATACATTGATGATTTCTGACTTAAGAGACTGAACACAAAGAATGGACATTAAGGAGAACTGCCAATCCCAAGCTTGCAAAACCCAGGGAAAAGCTTCTCCAGAAGAGGTATTAGTTGGGTGGTAAGGTATTAGTTGTAAGCAAGTAAATCAGTTCTGGTGCCAGAGTCAGCTCACGTTAGAAAGGCAATCTCTGCAACCACGAGAATAAAAAAGCGTTCTTCCATTTAGATGAAAGCCACAATTTTTGTAGTCACCTGACTGTAAGGAAACTCACAAAGTGGCATCAAAGATGCCTCCGCTTGGGCACATGAGCAACTCCACTGAATTCCACCGCGTTCAGCGGCCCAGGTGCACACTTGCTTTCCTAGACAGACAGATGTCTTCTTGAGGGAAGGCCAATGCCCTTGAAGAACACAACTTTCTTCAACGTCTGCTTGGCAGGGACTCCTGGGCACCTTCCCACTGGAGCACTGACGCAGCCTTGTGTTGGGCATCCCGGCTGCCCGTGCAGGCCAGGAGCCAGACATTTAGGACACAATCCAAAGGTGCCCATGCACACAGAGAGACACCTACAACCACCACAGCCAGGACGCAGACACCTAAAGCCATGGTCCCCCTGTGACTCCTCACTTAGTGGTGCAAGAAGCCCCTCTGCTCAGCTGAACTATTTTGGAATGGTGTTATGCATTTTCTTCGCCTACAGAGCTGAGCGGAGCTTGCTCTTTCCTTCAAATCATGCCCAAGGGTTGGAAGCGATAGCTCAGTTGTCTACAGGAGCTTGAGTGCTAGAGCATTCTCCCAGGTCCTAGGAGCACCCTAACCGTATCTCAGGGCTTAGCTGGGAAAACACCAGGTCACCAAGAGAGAAACTCAACAAAAAGTTGTTCAGCCCTTTCAAACCTGGAGGCCTGTTGGATACATGGGAAGATCTTCTGACCCTGTAACTTCTGCCTAACATCCTCCCAGTCATGCTCTGCACTGGGACTTCCAGCTCTGTAACGCCAGGGTCATGCTCTAGCATGGAGATTAAAAAAACCCCACCAGTGCCACCAATTTGGTAGGTATTTCTGCAATGAACTCCAGCCCATGGCCCAAGTCCTGCTTAGGAACATGAAACCTGCGTTGGACGTAATCTAAACCTGTGCTTTTGCTGAACAGGAGCCTACGAATTAACAGGAATTCAATAATCAGCTTGATATGGTAGATTTATACGAAAATATATTTACTGCCATTCTGCAGGTATTTTTATACGTATCGTTTCAATTCATATTTCTTAACTGACGGCGACTGGTAACAAAATACTAAACTGCTCACGTTTTGGCCCTCAATTTGGCCACCGCAGCAACCAAAAGCAGGCTCGGACACTGTGATGACGTCTCGCGACGACGGCCTTTGTATTTATTCTGTGTCGTTACATCTGCTGAGCGTCTGACCTTTGCATGGATCATCCCGAGCCACGGCGAGACAGGGGCACACAGAGAATTTCTGTCCGCCCAAAGGCCTTTTGCCACCCGCCATCCAAGCACTGAAAACGAGACGCTAGCTACGAGGCTGCAAAAGGGGGGGGAAAACAATTTTAAGGTGATTTGTGTAAAGCCTCAACCAAACACGGAGGAGCTTTATGTGCCGAGTTCTTCCCTTTCACAAACTTCCCCTCGGAAAAGATAAGCCCTTGAAGGGCAATTAGCTGGAGCCAATTAACAGCTGCTTGAAAACTAATCCAGGTTAAAATCCCTGCCAAGGAGCCTTTTCTCCCAGAGGAGTTTTATCTTGCGAGATACAGAAACAATAACTTGAGCGACAAAACTTTCTGCAGCAGCTTCCAGGGCATCTCGCTTTGCTCTCCAAGTAACTCCCCCACCTCCCGCTCTCCTAGCCACCTTTCTGCAGGCACGCCCTTGCTTTCAGGGACTCGAGCAAACTGGAATATGGCATTTGACTAATAAATGCCGTATCTTTTGAAAGAGCATTCTGGCTTTTTAACGTTTCTCCAGGCAGACAGCCCTTCCGCGCTTTCAAAGTCAAAATGTCAACGTGCGAAGGGCAATAATGTCACCGTCACCTACAGTCTCAAGTGACGGGACTCAGGCACAGGCCTCTCAGTTTTAAAATAGAAGAGTTGCTATCAATATTAATCAACGCCTCCTTTTGGGGAACGATTCCTCCATCACCAAGAAACCTTCACTTTGCCCTTTGGTGGGGATGAAACACTTGGCATTATAAGAAAAGGAGAGGAATAAAGAAAAGCTCAAAAAATGTTAAGGTCAACAGTGGCCCATTGGTTCCCAAAATAAAGACTTTATCCAAAATAGGTCCAAAACTGCAGCCTCCCTAAAGCTATAAAGCGCACAAGGGATCCTGAAATCCCTTCCCGAAAACTCAGAATGATCCCGAAAAAAGCCTCTGCTACAATCTGTGTACACAAACATTGCCTGTGATAGTAAATGACTCTGCGATACTCTATTAATAACACAGCTTAAAACTGCAGATGTGAAAAGACAGACTATGACACGGGCAGGGCAAGTCCGATCTGCAAGTGGTGCTCGGCGCTAACGGGTTGTGGTGTCACCTTGTAAAAGCTTCCGCGACAAGAACATCGTGCTGTTACGAAAACCAAACACCCCCAGGTTCTTTACCAGTGTTTTCTCCCTTGTTGTTCAGATGGAAAGCAAGATAATCCAAATAGTAACACTAAAAAAAAGAGCACGTGCCTGGGATAGGTGGGACCATCTCTGAGGCTGCTGAAGTTCATTTGCCAACACTTTGTAAACCGCTTTGCATAAGCTGCTGCTGGCATTAAAATGCCATGTTTTCAGCTGTATTAATTTCTAATATGTATAATAATATAATATAATATATACCTAATAGCTAGTTACCTGCTGCTATAGCACCGTGTCCATTTGACCTCGCAGTCTGTGCCCCAAACGCCCCTTTTCTGGGAGGGCAGAAGAGGCTGAACGCCTCCTGCCTTTCTCATTAAGTCAACAAGAACTTTAGGGAACTTAAGCATTTGAGCAAGGAAGCTTTTATGTTTGATTTGGGGCAGGGAAATATTATTCTAAACAAAAATGCAACCCTCCTAGTCCCTTAAAATAAATTAAACACTATTAAAAATATATTTCAAATATCACTCAACGATGGTAAAGAAGAAAATACTATCTTAGTGCGTGGATACTCTGCAATATTAGCGAGGCTCGTCCAAGAACCTACGTTTCTGGGGACGCAGATTCACTTTCTGATACAAGCAAACAAGAAGTTATTTTTAATCGCCTCACTAATTAGGGCTTCTCATTTTCTTGCCACATTCCTTTGTTATAACCCCTCTGGGTTAATGAGGAGTTGCTATGTGTAGCTGAAGAGCAATCTTAAATTTAGACGGCTGCAGACCACTGACTGACAGCCACACCGAGCCTCTGACTTGGAGAAAACACCCAACCCCTTCTTTAACGTGGTAGTAATAATAATAATAGTAGTAATAAAAAAGTAAAATAATTTTGTAAGAGGAAAAGTGAAGTAATTTTGTACAGAGCAACTTCAGTTTTCTTTTAAACCACTTTTGCCTTTGAATCACCGTGGCTTACATTCAGTACCCAGCCTCCATTCAGTGTCCCTCTCATCAGAACACCTTCCTCTTCAACAAACAGCTCTATTGCCGGCACAGCATCAAAGTACAGACATAACACATTTTTCCCATTAAAGCCAAATTGCGGATCAAGACTGAACGAAGAGTGGGGTTTTTCTGGATGCATTTTACAATACACTACAGTTCACTTCTGAAGGGAATGAATATTTATAGCGAGACTTCAGAAGAATGTATCGCTTCACATCAAAGCCGCTCTAGTATTCAGTCAAAAATGACAAACTTAATTTCCCATTCGTTGGCTCAGAATAGGTTTTGACTTTGTGAAAATGGCTGACAGAGTTTTCTAAAGAAAAAAAACCAGTAATTTTCATCCTTTCCAGGATCTGCAATTCTCACCTTAAAATATTTCAAGAGAATTATTTTGCAATCAATTTTGAAGATCCCACATTTCTGTAGACTCAAATACTGTGATTAAGACGGACCTCGGGACCACTCGCCTCTGGGCACTGACCTGAGGAGATCCATCTCCATCCAGTCCTCCCGTATTCACGGAGAGAGCCAGGGAGACAGAAGGACGCTCGTCCAGAGGAAAATTCAGAGTAAGCACCTAATACACCACTTTTTAAGCTGTTTTATACTATCATGTTGAGAAAAACCGGGGGTTTTTGAATTACAACGACGTTCCATCAACAAAATGGAGGTTAAGGTTTTACACTGAACACAACGAGCAAATACTTACTTTGCTTTTGCTTCTGCATCTTCGTAGGCTTTATTGGAAACGTCATCTAGGCCGCCGATCAGGTGTTTGAAGGAGCTGTAAAACCAAAGGGACATGTTTAGAGGAAGAGTCTCCATTTGGGAGCCAAGCAGGCCAAAGCTGCTCTGCGGCAGCAGCCAGGGGCCATCCCTCAATGCTGGGGATGGCCGTGACCGACCAGACCGGGCCAGGCCCAGGCCTCAGACATGCTGGAGAAGGGGTGGAAATGCAATAACCAATGCCAAGCTCCAAACTTCTTTATCCACCTTTTTAGGGACTGAACCTCCTGCAATTACTGCTTAAGTTTCCCCTCCCTCCAATAGAGAGATTTATAGTAAAATCTGTCAATGTGGCTGGTGAGCCCCACGATGGTGAGGTGCCACCACCATATCCCTGTCCTCCAACCAGAAACCCTCGAACCCTGTCTGCTTTCAAAGTGAAGGATCATCTTTATTTCTGTATCTTGGCTTTCTCATCTTAACAGCGACCAAAAACACAGCAGAGAGAAATAAGGGGAGGGGGGGAGAGAAGGAAAAGAAAGTGAGGGCAGAAAGGCAAATTGCCATCAGCCAAATTGCCTAATGACATTTAAGAGGAAATTTGGCTTTAATTGGGTTAAACTGAGTAAGACAGGGTGAAACGTTAGGCTCGGTGCTGAGCCGCCTTCCGTACAAGCTGCGGGTAGCTTCAGCCGTCCCCTAACACCATCCTCTGTCCCAGGGGAGATACAAAGGGCATGGACATAACGGAAAAAGCATTAGAAAATCTTTTTATATCATGAGTGACTCAAACAAATGGACCCAATGACCATTTCATCAACTAGCAATCATCGCTCCAGAGAAAAAAAAATAAATTAAAAAAAATATTTCAGTTATATCTTTGGTAGTGATATTACACGGCGTCAGAGACTAAATAAGAAATACAAATGGAATATTTTTAGTAATTTTAATAACTGAAATCAATTAACACCTATAACTGAAAACGTTCCAGCTGAAAAGCCTGGCTCCCTGCCGTACGTTTCCACCATTCCCAACATGCCCGTCACAGGCAGGTTTCTGTCTCCAGGAAAGCAAGCGGCATTTGCGAAAGGAGAAGAGTTGGGCTGATCTGAAATGCTGAACAGCTGAGAACCGCGGCCCCGCGCCCGAGCTCTGCCTTCAGGTCGCGGCTGCAGAAGCGAAACTCCCGCAGTTCCTCCGGCTTCCCTGTGTTCGTGGCACACCTCGGGCACTCAGCCCAGGGGCAGAGAACAGAAATGGCTCTGAAGAAGTTGAAAAAAATCTAAAGTTGAAAAAGTCGAAAAAAATGTTCACCATTTACAAATTTACAGATGCAATAATTAGAAGAGAACATTGAATATGGCCCTCTCTCAAGACAGACTTTTAGGATGAAGGAGAATTAATGCTATTTAGCAGGTGAGGAAGATACAGGGCAGGCTAATAAAGGTAGCAGTTTGCAGATTGTTTGCATTTCCTCCCCAAATCACATGCCATTATACAGGAGAAAGAGCCACAGGTGAAAAATCTACTGACCAGAAAGCTCCAAACCCCAGCTGGCTGTGGAAACAGAGCAGTGAGCAGAACTCATGGACCCGATGTACCTGGGCTGAGCGGAGGGCAGCCGTGGGAAATGCAATATCCTGCTGCGCACGAGGTTAACCAGGGGGACGTTGTGCTCCCTTTGGCCTCGAGCGCGATCAAAATGTTTGGACTACGCTTTGCCCGAGCATCTTAAACACGCCACNCCTGCTGCATCAGGAGATGCCTGACCCCTAAGCGAGGTACCCCACGTGCACATGGTGAACAGGGACGCGACTTCCAGAAGAATGAAAGGAGGCTCAATTATCGTGCGTTATGAACAACAGCTGGAAAAAGCCATATTTTACCCATTATTGTAATAAATACGAGGCCAGAGGTCCCAGTTGGGAGAGCTATTTATACTGGTTTGGATCCAGAGCTGCTTGCGGTAACGGGCTTTTCCAGTATGGCCTTTTGCAAAATCACAGTCATCGCTGCTCTGGAGACATCCTCTGCCCACACAATTCCCTCTGTTTTCCACTCTGTTTAATTCATAATATTTTAAATGATACAATCTAGGAAATCATTTACACAGCGCAGGGAAAGCAATGGGAACTCATTAATGAGGAAGAGGAGGCAAAGACCCCTTTGCTCCGGCATGGGAATTGCCTTAGGGTTTTCTAACAAGCCAGGCTGTAATTTTCAATATTAATAGGTGTTCATCACCAGCGTATCTTTTTGACTCCAAATTCCTTACTCAGCGGTGAAATGATAAAAAATTCAGCTCATTCGACAGCTGAAGGTTTATCTTTCTTGTGCTGAATACGTGCCGCAGGATGAAGCCAAACCCTTGGACGATGACAGTGAAAGCAAAGCAAGACGTGCACGCTAATGGTCACTGGCACCACAAACAGCTATTTGGGCAATTGAGTGCGCCACGGTAGCACCGTAATCCTCCTGGAATGCTCCACGACATGACCCAAGGCTTAAAACCCAACTTAAAAGAGCTAGGCTTGGTTTGCTGTCACGTGGTTAGGGAACGTGGCAGGGTTAAGCATTCAGTATTTTTTTGGCAATGCAAATAAATCTTTGTACAGTGAAACATTATATGGGCGAGTAAGAAAAAGCCACTGAAAGGCGTAACCGTTGGTCTAATATCCTTAAGCTTCCATTAAAACATCTTAAGCAGGACTTAGGACCGGGTGAGATGCTGTTCACTGGAGTCGCTGTCTTATTGCCTCTCTCAGCACTGCTGAGCATCATCTCGCTCACAACTTCCCCCAGAATTTAATCAGAAAGCTGCTCATTTTTCTGCCTGCACAGCCTTCTCTCTTCATTTTTTCTATTTTCTCCTCATAACCAATTTTCTCCATGGATAAACTTCACCCCAACTGGGAAAAGCAGTAAAGCAACAAAACCTAAAATCTCCAGTGAAAAAGTTCAGCTCAGCTTGTATAGGGTCAGTCATGCTAGGATAATACTTTTTTATTTTATTTTTCTCCCATTCCCATTGCCGAAGGGTTGATACAGCAACCTTTCTTGGCCCCTCATAGCTCACCCTGCCCATCACAAACCAAAATCAGGCTTTCAAGTAAGGACAAAACCCGAAAATCCAAAGTGAAAAATCAGAAAATACCTGAAATATTTAACCTGTTTCTTTAAAAAAACCCTCTATCCTCGATGTGTGCAACTGAAGATGACAATAAGCAGAAAAACCAGCATTTAGCACTCAGTATCTGCCAAGGCCATGTGGTGTGGCTCCCATCCTTCAGCTCCTCCCTCTACCATCTACATTAGGCGATTCTGCGCTCCCAGCACCCAGAACTTTTACACCTGGTAAATCTCAGGGCTCCAGGACAACATTGTTATCCACATAAATAAATTATATGGAGGAAAAAATCGCTTATAAATAAAAGATGAACCCGAATCAATTTCAGTGTAAATATTCTTACAGTTCAGGAGAATCTATCAACGTTTTCAAAAACTTTGAGGTTCAAGAGGTCGATGTAAAATAAAAGAAGTGTGAAGAGTTGCACCAACTTCTCTCTCAGGGTGCCAATGGTGATCAAAACGTTAGGAACAGGTTTTGAACTTCTTCCTCCTGTTTTATCTCCATACGAAGTAGCTGCAAGTGTGTCTGTACGTGTTTATTCAAACCCATTTACAAAGCAGATGCTCAGGGTTGTCCCACTTGTGTCTACACCACTTTTATCAGAAGACGTTTTACAGCAAACTTCCTAGAGGCCCAATCCATCAAATCCAGCATATCGTAATTAACTTTCCCTCCATCAGTCCAACTGTATTTCTGCAAACAAACCCCTCTAGGAAGCTTGAAAATTCGCTGGCGAACTATGATGGGGCCAAACTTGAAACGTTTTGGAGACACCAACGCCTTGCTAGAGGATCAATTAGTGCAGTATCACAGCAGGAAATCCTTAGCGAGCAACAGCCTCTATTTTATGGCACATAGGGTCTTAGAAAGTCACAAACACAGAAAGCCTAGGAACTGTGAAGACAAATTGCTCTTGGAATTAAAAATGAATAAAAGACATCTGACAACTAACAGCCACTACAGAATATTAGTATGTTTACCTAGATGACACATTTGATCAAAAGAAAAGTGTATTTTTCTAATGAGCTGTCTGGCTCCCCGAGTATCCAAAGACTTCTACAAATTCCTTGGAACGGCCAGATGTACAGTTTTACCATTCCCACAAACAATTATGTGGATTCTGCTGAACTTTTCAAGCCAATTTCCCCAGCCCCCCAGTTGGGTCTGTGCTTCACGGTGGGCAGGAAGAACATCTCCTTCCCTCCTGAATCAACCGTTCCCAAACACAAACTCCTGTAAATCCCTATAAATAATTTCCTACGTGGGTTGCCTTTCTATGATGCAGATTTCTAAGAACTAAGAAGCGCATTAGATGAAGGACTCGTAGGTGCCCCTGTCCAGCTGATTTCCCAAAGAGCTCCTTCAATTCCTCAATTTTCCACTTTTAATGTCGACAATCAGAGTTACAGACGTGCTTAAGTAACGTCCCATCTCAAACCCAACTCTCCCAGAGCTTGCTTGGCGGCCTGGCTCATCCCTATAAAGAAAGTTGCCTGTATTATTACCCTCGACATCCTCCAGCAACTAAGACAGCCCTACAATTGCTCATTATATTGCCAAATCCAGAGACCAGTCTTCCATCTTCTCTTTGGAAGAACTTGCTGTGATACCAAGATGTGGCTCTTGCCGTTCCTGTGTTAGCTAGATGGGAGCACGGCAGCTCTAGGAGCCAGTGTCGCCCTCAGGTGCCCTGTGGAACAATTTTTGGATGTCTTGGGAAGACTTTCAAAAGGAAGCTCGAGGAGTAGCTTGATGGCAAGATAACGCCAATGGGCAATATTAACGCCTGCTGTCAGTAAGACTGAAAATCTCCAGTTTCTCAGGGAAATGGATTGACCGTTAAGGAAACGATATTTCCCGATAACGTGTTCTTTGAAATTGCAACGTCAATTTTGCTGAAGTGTTTCAGGCTGAGACACGCACACAGACGTGGAAATCGCTGCCTCAATAGTTCCGTTTGATTAAGCAACGAGCTCCTCTTGTAACAGAAGCCATTAGGCAGCCTTAATGACCCGCGTCACTCCTCTGCGCACAACAGCTTCCCGCTGTCGCTGAAGCTGACTTCCAGCTTCCATTTCGACTTTCCATATAACTCAATGTGAACATTTACCATGACCACGGTAACAAACCCAATGCTGCAATATTCTCTGTGTCTGGGTATAACGAAATGCTACTTTTCCTCATTAACAGAACTGCGCCTGCACAATCCTCCAAATTTACAGAAGTCTTAGTAGATTTTCTCCGTATTTAAAGTAGTGTCTACAGTTATCTGCACACCTATAAAATAATAATCGAAGAGAAGAGCTGGGATGAGAAAGTCAGAACTGGCCAGGCCGCAGGACAACCTTCCCTGAACTATAAAAAGTGCTATACAGAGCATTTACTTTTCTTGCACTATAAATAGGATTCTTATAAATAGTGTTGCTCTGCTCCTAATTGCAGAGCATTATTAGAAGCTCTGGCATGGGTTAACTACAGCTTCATCAGTATAAATTGAACTTGTACTTCCCTACCATTTCAAGGGCGTTATATACGGAGAAAAAGGCACAGCAGGCAAGGAAAGACGCAGTCTGTGAAATGATCAGTAAGGACCGACTCTGCAATTACTGTTATTTGGGGGTTTTAAAATGTTTACAGCACAAACCAAAAATATCCCTTGCAGAAACTTTCGGAATAAAAAGCATAAATTACTTATTGCTCTGTATTTCTCTGAATGAATGATTGCTAGATTATCTAATCATAGAATCCCAGAATCATTTGGGTTGGCAAAGCCCTCTAAGCTCCCCCAGCCCAACCGCCCCCCTACCCCTGCCATCCCACCCCCAAACCCTGGCCCTCAGCACCGCCTCTGCCCGGCTGTTAAATCCCCCCAGGGCTGGGGACTCGACCCCTTCCCTGGGCAGCCCCTTCCAGAGCCTGACAGCCCTTTGGGGAAGGAATTGTTCCCCAGGCCCAACCTCACCCTGCCCTGGCACAACTTGAGGCCGTTGCCCCTCGTCCCATCGCCCCTGCCCTGGGAGCAGAGCCCGACCCCCCCCGGCTCCCCCCTCCTCTCAGGCAGTTGTAGGGAGCGATGAGGGCTCCCCTCAGCCTCCTCTGCTCCAGGCTGAACCCCCCCAGCTCCCCCAGCCGCTCCCCTCTTTGTCCCATGGAAGGGTAAGGAATAATGCGTATTTTATCTACCGGGCTACCTTGCTGGTGTATGTGCAAGAAAGCCACTCAGCTGACAGTCCTGAAGTTCACCATCTGTTTTCAACGGATAGACAATTTTTTTTTAAATTGATCATAACCAAACTAACATACCAGAAGACCTAGGGTTTTTGAAATATTCTTCCCGGGTTCAGTCATTACAGAACACTAGATTTCCAGAAACGAAGGATGGTAAGAAATCTCAAGTGATAACTGAATACAAAATGCTTGTGCTGAAGCAGGATTGAGCATGGATCATCCCTACAGGACACGCCGGCATCTCTCATATATCTCCTCAGAATATCCGAAGGGCTTCCGAGGTCACTCCTAGCCCAGCATCTGACCTTGGACGGTGTCTTGCATCAAGACTGTGCGCCCCGGGAAGAATTCAAAGACAGAGCAACCATTTGTGATATTTGCCTCGATACTCTCCTATAGCTTTCCAAAACCTCCCAGCCCAGAGGTAGCTCCTACATATTTAATAAATCCAATGGGCTTCTTTTCCTTCTGAACACTTGCAAACTCTTCTCATTTTCCTGTGGCTCTGCAAGTGATGCCCGTGTGAAAAGCCACCTCCTTTTGGCTGTCACCTCCCTCCTGCAGGTTTCTTCGGGTTCTTGCACCCAGGGAGGCAGTGAAAAGCCAATCCCCATTCATCCTACCCGCATCTCCCATGGTTTCACAGATCTATACTACATTCCCATGGGAGGATTCCCGTGGAAGATTTGTCTGAACCTTTTGGTGGTCTATGCCAGTGCTTCACTGCCCTCACAACTGGAAAACCACCCCAAGAGTCACGTTGCATTTTCAAGGTAACGCTAGTTTTTCAATCCCATTCCCAACAACTGCAGAGAGCAGCTGGATTTGCAGCAGTGTTTTCTGGAGCCCAGGCATTTATTTTCTAGATTAAACCCATGTAATTCCTTCCAGCTCCCTAGATAAGACATTATTTTCCTCTCCTGATCTCCTCTATCTCCTCTGAGCTGCAGAGCTTCAAGTAGGGCTGTACCCTTTGGACGAGGGCTCTCCATCCCCACATGGGATAGAATAACAACATCTTGCTTTAACGTTTGCCAGAAGCTCGATGCCTTTCGTGACATTTTGCCGACACGAACTCAATCTGTGTTGCACCATAACGCCTGGATCCATTTCCACTGTAATGCTATCTCCCCGTTTATCTCCATTCTGTCTTTCTGCACTTCTTCATTTTCTCCATGTGTCACTACTGCGTTTTGTCTTGTTGATTCAGGGGGATCCTCCCTCTACTTCATCAAGGACTGTGAATGTATTACTCAAAATTAAATGACCTCTCTGGAGAAAATGCTCAAAGGCTTTAGTTAAGAATGGTAAAAGGTGTGAACTGGAGACGCTCCCCACCCCACGGCAGGGGAACGCTGTACTTACTCTCTGTCTATGACCAGGCAAGTTACCGCTTCAGCCGCAATGACGTTGGCCGTTCTGACATCCTCCCTGAAAGAAAAAATACATTTCGTAAGCAAGCTGTGTTATTTCCATGACCAGCTTTTTATTTCCCACCATACTGCATTCTTAAAAGCACTCCAGAAATAAATTCCTGGGTTTCACAGCTTTCGCCCTATCTTGCTTTGCTGTTTATCACCTGTACAGGCTTCAAGCACGCAAGAGCTAAAACCCACGCATGAGCAGAACGAGAGAACCCGGTGCCCTTGTAACCGAGGCACCCAGCCACGTGCCAGCCCATGCTTTTCATCTCTTTTAGGCAAAGTCTCATTTCTCACTACGCACATCTGTGCGCAGAAGCAATTTTATCAAAATATGAGCTATTGGCACAGGTTTATTTATGAACGTTTAGACTTCTGCTCACATCCTTCTCCCCCAGAACGTAACAGCTCAGTGTTGGAACACGAAGCATCCAGTGAAGGAGGACGTCGGCTCTGCTGCCCAGAGCAGGTCCGGCGCACACGGTGGGCTGCAGGACTCGCTCCGTGCTTGCTGTCTGAGCAAGGCGGAGGCTGGGACTGTGCCTATAAAAGGGGCCTGATTAGGATGAAGCTTCTGAAAGGTCTCAGCATTAAAACATTGCCCTGGTACTTTTCTCTAGCTGTTCAGACATTAAAAATACTGCACTTAGAATGTCTTCTGATCTTCATACCGAATCCTTTGTGCTCTCCCTTTCCCTCCCCCACCAAGAATTCAGCTGTGGCCAGCCCAAGCTATAAAATATGAAGTTAATTCATTCTAATCAGACCAGCCTGGTGGTTTGTCAGGGTTACAGAGATGTCCTTGCATTTTCTCTGTTGGCCAAACAAATGCACCGGATCCAGAGTCGCCGTTTTATTCAAACCCGCTCCGAACCTTTCCACCTCCGAAGGGTAAGTGGATTACAGGCAGAAGAGACCCACCTCTTCTGAACAGCCCTAATTCATTTAGACTGGAAAGACACCGCACACTTCCACCCAAGTGGAAAATGAGATTTAAAAGTGCTGTTAGAAATAGAGTTCCCCTGCTTAAAGACTGGAGGTATTAAAGCAGTAATATAGGAAAAAAAGTGCGGTGCACGTGCGCTCATACAGGAATGAGCACTCTCCCTTGAAGGCAATCATTAATTAACTTTAATTACTTTAATATCTTTAAAACACAGCGAGCAGAAATGCAAATGAAGGAAACATCAATATTCAAGCCTATATTCAAAGACTGTCTTTGAGTCCATTTCCAATAAAATTTCAGCGTGTATTAGCGCTAATTTATCCATACCGATAAACAAAATTACGGTAACTGAAAGCAAGTAGGAAGAAGTACCCGAATAGCCACAGACAATTCTATTAACTTCTAAAACTTTGGTAAATACAGGGAGGAAAAGGAATGATAATATTTAATTTCCCATTAAGTTGCTGTAGCCAACTTTGCCGGTATATTAATACTTTAAAACAACTACGCCAACTTTTTGGTTGCTCATTAATTTCTGTTAAAGCTTAACAGATTTGTGCCATTCTCTCGATGCCTTTCAGCCACAAAAATAGAGTTTACACCTTTCTAGTTACAGGTTACCGACAGGATTACAGCTACTACAGTACCGGTAGATGATTGCAGGCAAGTAAGATACAGCTACTGGTGGCTGCAGTTCAAGTATTTTAAATAAACCTTAACGTTAGCGATGAAAATGCACAAGTAACTGTTATGGTTTCCGCTACCTTGTACTTATTTCACCCTTTTCATCAGCATGGGATTAATGCGGAGCAGAGGCACTGCCCCAAGGGCGTCTCGCTCGGCACAAACACCCGAACCAGAGGGATATAATGCAGAACGCCACGCGCTTCCGAGGTTTCTTTATGTTCTGCATGAGTAGAAATAACTGATAAGTCAGGAGAAAAAGCAGGTTTTTAAAATGAATGATGAAGTGGCTCCTCTGTGGAGCGTTAAATCAAGAAATCTCTACCTTGGGCTGTCTCCCAAGCCATCCTGCGCATCCCTGCCTACGACCCCCCCCCCGCCACCGCCGCAGGACCCTCGTCCTGCAGACGCCGAAGGAAGAGGGCGACGGGGGCAAGCAGCTTTCTGTTCCCACAGCCCAATTGATTCCAAGGGGGTTTATGAACCGCACGCACTCTCCTGTCAGGTGCTGGTTACCGATCAGGCTGCAAACAGGATTAAAAATCTCACCAAGTTTCTAAAAACAGAAGGAAAAACTCAACGTATTTTCAGTTCTACACAAACATTTTCAGTTCTATACAAACATTAAACCTTTACGTGCATCAGCTGTGAAATACAAGACCTGCTCAGGCTTCCAAACACCGCCAGCAACGCTTACAAATGACAAACGCACCCCGGGCCGTGCCACTGAGCTAGGAATGAAACTCGGTCACCTTCAGGCAAGGCAAATGGTCAGTCTGCGTTTTTAAAGGCAGAATTTCGACAGGCGGCCGCCAGCTACAGCACACGGCGTTAAATGCGACAAGGAGTTATTTGAGGTGCAGGGCATTAAATGCAACAGTAATTACTGAAGTGTGGGGCATTAAAGTCATCACTAGAGGTGCAGGGCATTAAATGCAGCAAGTCATTATTCTAAGTGCACAGCACTAAAGGCAAAAGTAGCTATTAAAAGTGCAGGGCAATAAATGCAACAGGTCATTACTTATTAGAAGTGCATGGCATTAAATGCAACAGGTAATTATTTATTAGAAGTGCAGGGCAATAAATGCAACAGGTAATTACTTATTAGAAGTGCAGGGCATTAAATGCAAAAGTAGTTAATTGAAATGCATGGCATTAAACACAAGTCATTATGTGAAAGCCTTGCTTGCGAGCACTGACTCGGACACTTTCTGGGCTTCGTCACAGGAGTACTCATCGCTGCTCCCCGAGAAACAGCACTCTTCATCCGAGGAATCGCCTTCACTCTCCGAATACTCCATCGCTACCGTTTGCCTCCACCATTTCCTCCTGGGAAAACGCCTGCTTCCTTCCAGCCCGTTCCTATATTCTGTCCTCCGGGCGAGCTCTGGTATTTTATAGCCCCTCACAGCAGCTTCAAACGTGGGGACTTGAGGAAAGGAGACAGCTGCTGGGGGAGGCTCCGTGGTGCATCACCGGGAAACACAGCAGGGGGGACCGGGGAGCCCCAGAGCGGTGCGGGGCCGCGCGGCGGGCACAGCTCCTCTCCCAGGCAGGAGACCTCGCGCCGCTGCGCTTCAGCTCCTCACCCCGCCGTGGAGTTAGGTGGCGAGGGTGGAATCCGACGGCAACATTATCCGGTCCCTAAAGCTCTTCCAAAGTGTGTTGCCACACCGCTATGAACAGGAGGACGTTATTGAAGAGACGAGATGAAATGAAATGCATCCGTATATTTGCCTCGTTATAATCTATCGCCCAGCTCACCACAGGTAACTTGGGAAATTTCAATGATTTTGCTTCTCACAAGCTGCCGACAACTTAAGAACTACGGTTTTTTAATCGTTTCCAGGAATTTTTCTGGTAAAAGTATATTGATCCCACTATTTATAAAGCTGTGTTGGAAAATGGAAATGTGACAAATATAGGAAGCCTGGATCAGAGATAAGGTCAAACTTCAGCCTCTGTTCCCTGATTTTACCTTAGACTGTCAAAATTTCACCCAGAATTAAAAATCTTGGAGAAGATTCCCATCTTTGTGCTTTTTTACCTTCCTACATCCCCTAACACATTGGAGTCCTGCTCCAACTCTGGCCCTCATAGCTCCTACCACCCCTAACCCCTTAATAACACCGATACAATTCTTCAAATAAACAGAAACTATATTTGGATGATTTAGTTTAACAATATATCATTATATTTGCTTGAAACTTGCTGCTGGGCTGCCAGCAAACACTGTTCTACGTTCTTCCCAGAAGATGGACTCAGCTGGTGCTGCCTTGGCATGACATCTGCCCAGCTTTTGGGATCACCCCTACCCCCCCCCCCCCCCCCCCCCCCCCCCCCGGCACCCAGCCGCATTTATGGGGAGGCACGAGCACCCTGCTGCAGGATGGATCCCACCTACAGCCGAGCACTTCTCCTAAGCTCCAGCCGCGCGGACCGGCCCTCAACACCAATTTCAAGCTAAAATAGAGTAGCGACATTTTTAGGTCTCTAGGCAGGCAAACCCCTCTTCTCAAAGGCGAGCCAGGGCTTGTTTTTCAGAAGATCGCTGAATTTGGGTACCTGTCCTCAGAATACCCAGTAAAGATAATTTTTACCTCCTGTGTGAAAGAGAGGTTGTAATCAGAAAATACCCAGCAAAATAATACGGGGAGACAGAGATGCTGGGCTTTGAGCTATTGCCACTAAATTCAGGCTGTTAACTGATCTTGCCCATAATTTATTTTTTCCTTTCGCTTACTTCTGACGTGCCTTGTCCTAAATACTTTAAATCAACCTTATTGAAAACACTGTAACAAGGTCAAGCGTACAGTGCTGGAAAGCGGTAAAATGCATTAAAGAACTTGAATATCAGCAAATTAGGAACCTCTGGATGGTGTCCCTGCAGCAAATTTTTAAAACCCACCAGGGAAGACCTAATTTTTTGTTTCCATCCTTTCTCCGAGAACCTTCATTAAGACCGTTCTCAAGTTTAAATGATCTAAACACTCATTTCCAGAAGTCCCATGGGACTTGAGCTCTCTACCACAGACCTCTCCTAGGCAGCAGCAGCTTCTGCAGAGCAACCACCAAGGACCAGACACTGACCCATCTACTCTTGGTGGCCGGTCAAAGTCCTTCAGTTACTTGGTCAAACAAAAATGGGTTGTCATCGTCAATTTTAGAGGAAGAAAAAAAAACCACCCCGATAATCCTAAATATGCATTTTGGGATACTGCTGCAGCCAATAGCCCTTTGGCAGTCTACAAGCCCCTTTAGACAGGATGCCCATCGCTCTTCCCAGGAAACGCAGTCTGATCAAGAGAGGCATCGCCTGTAGTAGTTTTGTCTGCCACATTAGGACTATCCATGTGAATGACGTGATCACCCAACACGCACAGAAGCAAAAACGTGGGGTTGATTTTATGGTACCATCAACTGCACCCTCCTCGCTCCTGCTTTTTCTTGGTAGCCCTCGCTCAAGTCAAGCCAATGCAGACCTACAGAACGGTGATGAGGTCTATCATGACAGATGCTGTAAGCCACGGTCTCTATCAGTTACCCAGACCAACGACTGGAGAACAACGCCCCTCGTAGACTGGGGTTTGGCTTCCCAACGCTTCAGCTTTCTGAGAACACAACATCCGTTTGCCATTGGGTTTGACTATAAAAATACATGACTGGTAATAATAAATACAATGCGATCTACTAAAGTTCTAAACATTTTAATGTGGACCTAATAAAACGAGCAACTTGAAAAAGCTTCACTTGAAGAGAGTTACAGCTTTTAATAAAATCTATGAAAATCCCCAGAGTTGCAACAGGGGAAGGCATGAAAATCACACCCAGTATAAAAAGGATGAAATACCAGGGGAAAGAGATTTTGCTTCCAGGTACCCCAGTTTGCAGGCAGGTATCAAAACGCACACGCAAACACCGGTGCTCCTGCGCAGTTTAGGCTGCATGGCCACTGGGAAGAGGAAACATTTCTTATAGAACAACATTGGCGTTTGTTGAGACAAAATGGTTTCAAAATGCTCTTTTGCAGGGTTTTTGTTCAATGTCAGCAAACTGCACGACTCTCCACATCAGCTGGAAAACGTACCAGCCCCTCCGAAGAACTTATGTCGACTGAGCACACCATCAGCGCTTCCTTACTGGTTCTGAAATGCGTTTGTACTCCCAGTGGCTCCAGCCAGAAGGCTTAAGCCTTGGCAAGGATTGCCCAAGAGGATTTACAACAAGGAGCCCTTCCTGATAACTTCAGTTAATGTTTACGAAGTTAAGGACTCAGAGATGGTGAACGGGTCTTTCAAGACTCTGCTGGTCAGGAAAGTTCTGCTCTGTCCTTACTGAGCTGACACTTCTGAAAGCAAATGAAACTCCCAGCAACTGCTGCTAAGATTATGCCAAGGTTTAACCCAACCCCCTTCCAACAAGCAAGGATTATTTCAGGATGCTGTGTGATGGCTGACCGTTATTTTGTCCTTCCTATTGGCGATGGATGTTATTTCATGGACAGGAAATCACCTGGAGGGCTTCTCCTTCTTTTCAGTTTGATGAATGATGGGAAATCAAGCCCAGTTTGCATAAAATACAATTTATTTTGATGTTAATGCACATGCCCTGATTTTAAAAAGATATCATTTGTGCAATCACCATATATACCTGGGGAAGCAGCCACTGTTATAGATACTGCACCAGGCTGCGCCTGCTCCCTCGGCTGCCTTGCCACCGCCTAGAGCCAGCCTTGGACAAGCCATTTCACTCTCCCATTCCCATGTTCCACTGTATTCCTACCTAGAAATAGATGCCTACGTATAAGATTATTTCCTGTGTTTCACTATATTGCCAAGTTCCACTACCCGATTTCTACATTACAGTCAGAAAAATGCTTTAATTTACCGTGTGACCCCGTGGTCTGCAGACAGCAGCAGCTACGCAAGAGAGGGCTGCCGGGATTTCTGTTGGCCTTACGGACGTGACACAGCAGTGACGCTGCTGGATTAACGAGTTACCCTGTCAGACTGCCTGTGCTGGCATCAATAGATGCAGCGCAGATAGAGACTGCCAAAAAATAGCAGGAATTAAAGCGGAGGGACTAGGACAGGCACTGCCGTATGCACCGTGAGAATATCGAACCCACTCCTGGCACTTGGAAGGGACTGGGGGGCTGCAGAGGGCAAGAAGTATTGATAACAAAGAGACCTTCTGCTGCACTTTTTAAAGCCGGTGTAAGGTCAGCCCTGCTAGCCAGCTGCACCGTTATACACACGATTATCGCTGCCAGCGACTCAGGAAACCTAGAGGGGGTTGTGTCAGCTGAAAACGATTCTGAGAAGAGCCGGGCACGCGCTCCTCGTGATCTGAAAGCAGAGAAAAAAGGTCTTGCTACCACTTGCTTACACAAAGCTGGCGTGAATCTGACGGGACCCACGCTTCGGACAGCCAGCACCAGGATGTTCCCCTTGCTGCGGGGCGTAACCAGGTTCTCCTGCTAACTCCTGGCCGCAAGGTAATCGTGGCGGCGACACCACCGAAGGGCTGTGAACCCCACGTGTCACAGCGGTCATAAAGAGAAACTCTTTATTATTATACGCTTTTGGCATATTCACACCATATTTAATCCGTAATTGATAATCACAAACTACTCTGGAGATGACCCACAACCTCCACCTCAGCTGCTTTAGCCCCCAAGCACGTGCCCGGAGCAGGGAGCCACTCACCTGCCGTTATGTATGGCAACAGCTATATTAAAACCAAATCAAACCGCGATCCAAGAGTTAAAGTAACCCAACACATCTATCACACACGGACAACATCAGCACCATGCTTACGCAACGTCACTTTAAACCCCGCGCGAGAGGTTCCCGCGGTCACCGTGCAACCTCAGAATGAGCCAAGGCATACGGCGAGATCCGTATGTGTATTTTATAGGCGAGCGAAGCCAGGCACCAGGCGCTGGAGCGAGGTGCGTGGCATTATACAGGCAGCAATTAACCCCGGCGCTGCCAGAACCGGCAGCTGGCTTCTCTTCAAGAATTAACGAGGCTGCATCCATTTGGCCCAATGGCTTCTCTGTGCCGGCGCGCTCAGAAAGCTGCACGCGCGTGACCGCCGCAGAGGCAGGGATGGCGTCATCCCTTCGCCGTGCCACTCGGACACCGCGCCAGCCTTCCTATCCGTGGCCGCTGTATTTATATCCCAAACCCTACGTTACGGCAGGAGAGCCTCCAGTAAGGTTAGTGGAAACGACTGCATCCAAAGCAGCTCCTTACAGGTCCTTACATAGCTGAGATTTTTTTTTCCCCTCTCCCCAACTATTTTTATGAATGTTGTGTTCTTCTTCTTGCATTGAGAGCACTGGGACAAATACCCGTTGCCATGCTGAAGTGACGAGCAATCTATTTGTTCATTGAAATCCCGTCCCATTGCAAAGGGCCCAGCCTAACTGCAAACGGTAAGGGGCTCTTGCC
>JAKFQP010000742.1:81157-95578 GCA_023375905.1 Nycticorax nycticorax | reverse complement strand
GGGCTCCCGAGCTGGATGCAGGGCTCCAGGGGAGGTCTCCCCAGAGCAGAGCAGAGGGGCAGAATCCCCTCCCTCCACGCTGGCCACGCTTCTCCTGATGCAGCCCAGGGTAGGGTTGGCTTCTGGGCTGCCAGTGCCCATGGCCGGCTCACAGATGACTTTGTTCTGCTTTACTACGTTATGGCCTGCACCAGCTTCCATAACCACGAAACACAAACCCGGCATTGACAATCGAGAATGGGGTATTGGGGATTGTCTTTTTTAATCTACCTGCACCCTCATCCTAGCTGCAGCAAGCCCAGAAATCCTACCCAGGGCTGGATTATACGGCCAGCTTTTGAACAGAGCAGCCTTAAGTACTCTGCAAAAGTCATCATAAACCAAGACTCACACTTTATAAGTGCTCTTCTTACTGGATTGGTATTCACAACACGGGTCTGCCTTGCTCGGCAGTAACAATACCACGAGGTGTCCTCAGGACATCAGTGGCTCCATGGGAACGCAACTTCTACGCAATTCATTTCCTAAAGATGTGAAATGCTGGTGCGTTCACGACGTACCGGAGCTTTAGGTAACAGTGACTGTCTTCCCAGAGTATTAAAATGCCACATACATATTTCAAGGCCGGATTCCCATTAGCCTTATGTAGGCAAACTCAAGGCATCCCTAGGTCAACACTTACCAAACCTGGCCATTCAAAGACTTTTTTTTGAAAAATACATTTTTTTTTTTTTTTGAGAAGAATCCATGAAACAACGCTACATTGTTTCGTGCCTACAACGAATAAGTTAAACGTAAAATATTTGTTCGTGGCTTTTATTCACCACTCTATGCACGTGTTTGCATGTGACAACGCATTCAAACTGGGGGCTGGAGGTATTCTGAGTCCCTGGGCCGAACTCTAAAAGCAGCGTGAGGGGCTGAGCCCTGTTTCACTCACCCCACGGCAGGGACACATAGGCAGGGATGAAGAAATGCAGCTGAAACGAATTCTTAGGTCTCACAGAAAAAGACTAACAGTAAGCAACTGTGAGAAAACGGGGTTTCGCTTCACTTTTCAGTTCTAAAATATAAATCAGAACATCTCCTGTTTTCTGGAAAAAAAATCAACTGAACAAAGCAATGGGAATTTGAACAAACGTTATCTCCGTGCCCCTGCTATCTTCAGAGACTTGAGCTGAGTCCCTCAGTATCATTTTCTGACACATATTAAAGCCAAGTGTTCACTAAATGCATAAGAAAGCTAAATATTAGCAGTACCTTGCTGAAGGTGCACCGCACAGCATGATTTTCTGATATTTTATATGTATATAAAGATAATAATTCCACATCATTTTCTGATAAACAGCACTTACCAAGCTTCACAACCACCAAAGCCCACGTGAACGAAGCCTCCTCTGGCCCTTTGCCGGCCCGGCTGCTGGTGATTGAGACAGGGGCCAAACCCTGACGCTCCCAGGACTGGCGGGGAGGCTGCAGCCCACCCGGGAATTCTGCCCCACACCCCTCAGAAGCCCCATCCCCACCCCAGCTATCACCCAGGTGTTAACACTTGAAAGTGCAAAACATCATTTACTAAAGCATCAGCACCTGCAGCCAGGACGAGATATTTTGGAAAAAAAACCCCACCTCAACCTCTCTTTATTAATTGTCAGCAGCTTTTCTTACTGCTTCAGGGGACCAGGGGGATTCTGGCGGCGTTGGGTTGTGAAGGCTGGCGAGTCGGGTGCCTGGGGGCTGTTACATGGCGTGGGCTCTGCTCTGCTTTTTGCGAGGTGGAGAAACGCGACTTTGAGCTGTCCCTTGGGGACCCCATCTGCCTGGGAGGAGAAACCCAATACAACCCAGCGGCCGTGAGGAGGCCCGCAGGAGACAGGCTGCAGGTGGCCACGTATTCAGCCGAAAGCCTTCTGGCTGCAGTCCTCTAAGGGCGAAGAAGAAAAAGAGATGGAGATCTCCTCTCCTATTATCCTTACCTGGCTTGAAACACGTAGCTGTGCCCATCTCTGCTAAAATGCTCCGAGGGCTGGAGCCCCTCTGCTCTGGGGCCAGGCTGGGAGAGTTGGGGGTGTTCAGCCTGGAGCAGAGGAGGCTGCGGGCAGAGCTGAGTGCGGCCGCTCAGGGCTTAAAGGGGGGGGGCCCATAGGAAAGGGGGGGACAAGCTTTTTAGCAGGGCCAGCTGGGACAGGACAAGGGGGGATGGCTTTAAACTGAAGCAGGGTAGGTTTAGACTGGATCTAAGGAAGAAATTCTTTCCAATGAGGGTGGTGAAACCCTGGCAGGGGTTGCCCAGAGAGGGGGTGGAGGCCCCATCCCTGGGACCATTCCAGGCCAGGTTGGCCGGGGCTGTGAGCAACCTGATGTGGTTCAAGGTGTCCCTGCTCCTGCAGGGGGGTTGGGCTGGGGGACCTCTGGGGGTCCCTTCCCACCCAAACCATTCCATGATTCTATGATCTCGTCACGGCCGGAGCTGCTGACCCGCTGAGCGTCCCCTGGCACTGTGCTAAGTCACGCGGCGGGGCGGGAGGAGGCGCGAGTGGCCAAGTGCCCACAGCGAGGTCTTCTACAGCCCCTCCAGCCCAACGCCCCCCCGGGGGCCCGGCAGCCTGCCTGAAGAGCACAAGGCGGCACACAGCGGAACTTCATTTCCAGCTCAGGTCTATTTGCAATTATAAATCGGATTGCATAATAAATTGAAATGGTGGTAATTTAATCCTTAACAGGTGATTTTTCACGGAGCCATCAGGTCTTTGGTGATGATGGGTCCTGCCCAGTCGGTTCCTTCCCTCCCAAGTTCCTTCCTTTCCTATTCATAGCCTTCAAGATTTTTATCAACCATTTTAATTTTTACACACTGAGCCCCATCAGGGCTGCAGGAGTCTGCGCTAGATGCAGGGATTTACAACCTTCTTGCATTTATTTTTAGTACCGAATTCTGCACATCACAACAGTAACGCTCCAATCCCGTAGACCGATGCCAGCAACGGGCTCTTCGTGTTATCAGCTGGCGTGACGAGGTGTCACACCACGGGTTAAACCCCGACAGAGGGTGCAGGTTAGACAAGATCAACTTGCCTCAGAATGAAGATAAATGTTCCAGATTTAGAAATATGGGATAATAATTTCCAGCTTAATTTCTACAAACGAAAGCCAGCGTTTCCTCTGTCTACACAAGGATTTCAGAAATCTCAATCTGCGTATTTTCCTGCCTTGTGAGCCTGAAGAGCAAAACCTGACTCTTCTCAAACCTTTTAATTTCCTGCCCAGAAACACTCATTCTAACGTGTTTTTATAGGAGAACTGTATGGTCACAGGCTTTTGCATCACGCCAGCCTTTTCTTTACTGAAACCACTGTCGCTGCCCCCGCCTCAGCGTTTAATTCTTGTCACAGCCACAAAGACCTTGCGCCGTATGTTGACCGTGATAGACAAAAGTGAAAGTCCTCTATTTAAGCAAATAAACCCACATTTCTTCTGGAGTTAATGATATACCAGTCGTTTACGGGTCAAACTGATACAAGCATCAGAAAAAACGTATGTTTAGGAGGTTTTTTTTTGGAAGCAGTCACCGCAGGAGTGACGTCCCAGTTTGGCCCACGCAGACAAGGGGAGTCAATGGTGTGAAAGCGGAGCTCTCTGCCTTGTAAGCAGCTTCTACAGCAGAATTTACCCACAAATTTACAACTACCACGTCTCAGAAGTCCTGCACATGGCACCGCTGCAGCGTTTTGCACGTGCAGGCGTGACTGCAGCGTCCCTTGCTCCTCCTGTAGAGCAGCAGTTACAGAGACTGCCCCTACCTGTGCTTGCAATGGTTCTTTTTTTCCCCTCCCTCTTTCCACTCACTCCATCTTATTTATCCCCTTTCGAATCTTCACCAGTTTTAATTTCACTTTATTGCACTTTTTTCTGCTCTTCCATCATTGCACAGTGCCAGCGTGGGGAAAAAAAGGTGCATTTTGCAGTAAAAGGCAAAACACAAGGGACACGAGGGACCCAAAGAAGAACCCAGTCCACGTTTATTAGCATTTTTGGGCCATATTGGTTTTTCTGAGGGAACCCACATTCATCACGCAGCGCTTGTCAGTCTCGCAGCAGGTAGCGCTGAGATGCCCGATTTCACCGCGTTCCAGGGCGAGCGATGCGGTGGGGCCCGTCGGCAGCGGGCAGAGCTGCTGACAGGCCTCCAGGAGCTGTGTCCCACTCCTGAGATGGCGGCGAGGCTTAGAAATCATCCCCCACCGGTGGGGAAACCATTTCCAGCAGACCCACTCCCTCAGGAGCACCCCCAGTGCCCCTCACAGAAATCCCTCAATCATATTTATAGAATTCCCTACGCTGTTCTCAGAAGGCCAGGAGGACAAACACAGCTGCCTATAGGAATTAATGTCGATATTTTTGTAGGTAAAGTGCGGCTTGAGTTTAGTAGGGATGAAATGAAAGACTGAAGAGGAATCTGAGTGATGTAACGCTGCTACTACAGCGGTCATACTTACTTGCTTGCCAAATCTATTAATGATTTAAACCAATTATTCTTGTAATTTATTCTGAATTATTGTACTGAACTAGTGTCTCACCAGCAAGTAATTAATCATATTCCCTGTATGAAACTACCCGGAGGTATGAAATGACCAATTTTTTCATTTAAAAAATGTGCAGTCGTATCCTACCGCACACCGTACGTTACTATTTTAATCAGCCAGGGGCTGACAAGAGTGTCTTTAAGATATATTAAATGTGAATTACCGCATTCCAGGACAATTCAATTACATCTTGGGTTCTAGAAACGAGAGCCTTGCAGACCCACTCTGCCCAAGGCAGATGTCCACCAGCCTTGACCAGGCAACCCAAAGCTCGCCAAAGCCAACAGGCCAGGAGGCTTGGGCGGGTGAAGAGGAAACCCTTGGTTTGATACAGATTTCCCCAAAATCAATAGCATGGCAGCTGGAGAGCACAGGCGTCACGGTTCAGTAAGTTCTGAGCAGTATAAACGGCTTCACGTGCACCACGACGCCCGCGTTTATGTACCTACACCCGTGTATTACTGCGGCTTTTCTAACTCTTTTTACTTTTTTCCCCAAAATTCTAACACTAATAGGCTCTTAGGAAAGTATTTTGCAAAGAAAAAGTAGCAAACACGCAATTTTGCAAAGATTATTTGCAGAAAAGTCATTTGCAGAGCAGCAGCAACAGACTTTGGCACACGGAGCCACATGAAACGGTCGCTGACCCATTTTCTGCACGAAGGGCTTGACGGCTGCACTTGAGCTTATTACTTAATAAGTCACTAGAGATAAACACAGACGGGGAATAGAAAAAAGCTCAAACTCTTTCAAATAATGACTTCACTTTGGGATATATTGATATTTAACCTTGGTAAAAATCAAAGACTTTGGAGGAAACCAAGTCCAAACCAATTAATTTTCGAACTGTATTAACGAGCAGGATTTCACCCCGTTAAATAGCATGGATAAAATCTGAGCTCCAAGCCTAGCTAATGAAAACAGAAGCTCTCCCGAGTAACTTGTGCAGAATTAAACAGGTTAAGAACTTGGGGCTTCTGTTTAGTTTTTCCTTGTTTAAGCTTATTTAAATCAAGGAAGACTAGGATCATGTTTTATTCAGATAAAATCACGGGAGTTTGTTACATGTCTGATTCTTTACAGCTTCTTCAGGCCAAACTGCCATCAGAAGAGACCTACTGCTTACACAGGCAGGGCCCACTGAAGCAGGGGAGAAACCAAGCTCTTGCACCTCTCTTGCTCTGACCACGACATGAAAAAGACGTGTGCAAAATAGCGTTTAATTTTTCAAGTGAAAATTGGAAAATCAATGCAAAAGCTGCTTCTCCAGTTCGGTGTTACTGAAAGACGACTGGAACCGACAGTAACCTACGGGCAAGCGACACGATGCCTCTACAGCTCAAAACTGAAGGCATCAGCGACCACCTCTGTACGCTCTTCTGGACCTGGGGAAGAAAACACGTTGCTTCATGGTCTGCAAAAGCACGGAAAGCTCGTTTCCAATGCGCTTGTGTGTTTTGTTCTAGGGATGAGCATAGGAACCCACTTACACCTTATTTTTTTCCTTTCAAAACTGGACAAAGCTGGCACGAAGGCTGACAACCTACCGGTGGATGGAGAAGAGAAGGAAACCGGGGAGGTGGGAGAGGACAACTGGATTGGATAAGCAGCATTTCCTTGGGCAAGGAAGGGCATGGAGAAAACTGAGGTCCTTCAGCCTTCGCCGAGTATATATATGCCACATACACATCCTCAGTGAAGCCCACTTGCACCCTCTGATTATTTGAGAAGCTGAGGGACCCGTGCCCGAGACCTGCCTCTCGCTAGTCCCTACAGCTCCCGCAAGAGACGCTTAGGGCTAGAAACAGCCAGGGCTCTGAAAAGAGACGAGACGACCTGCAAGTGATGAGTTACTGCCGGATTGTAGACGAGTAAACTAATGAAACCATGTCCTAATTACACCCCGTCTCTTGGAGTGTATCCTTCCCCAGCAGGTCCTGGCTCACTGCAGACGGTGCCATAGAAAAGCCATAAACCCCCACAGATTACGTCGGGGGGGGGCACCACTGCAAAGAGGCAGGGCAGTGATTAGCAAAAGCCTGCAATGCTACTGGCAAATGACTGCTAGCAAAGCCTCGTTCAAAGCCTACCATCAAACCTGCCACGACGTGCACATCAACAACGTGCTTCCTCTCAAACGGGCTGCTCATTTTGCAGTGGGAATACTGGGTGAGACCATGCTCCCGCTCCTCTCTGTCGACACAAGAAACCGTATTATTCTCATGATGTCATAAATCTCATGACATGCTCACAATAAAGGGAGGAGATAAAACACGTGCCGATAGCCATGACGAAATCCAGTATCATGGATTGGCTCATGTATACCATTATCCACTAAGCTTTGCCTACCGAGATGAAGAAACACCATCCTTTGGTACAGTTTTAACGTCTCGCATTATTACGTTAGATCTGCTGTTCACGAAACACAACCTCTGAGTAAAGTATGGTTTTTTAATCCTAGCTAAATCTGAAATGTAAAGGTTTGCCTACGCATGGAGCAGCGCTGTGCAGAGATAACCCGGCTGACTTTGAACATCCTAAATGAGTCTGGGGACTGGCAAGTCCCGCTCTGTTGGCTCTCGAGGACACAAATCCAGCCGGCTGGATTCCCATATGGCTACTGGCACATATGCCGACTAATTCCCTGAACATGGTGGCTTGCTTTTTGTTTGCACAAGCACCATTTTTCACATAAACATGACCACTTTCCCCTTGTGTTTTTAGAAATGAGAGGGAACTTAATTATATATATTCAAATACTCTCCTCGGTTAGAAAAGCAAAGGAGATGAACTAATATGGGAACGTATGGCAATGAAGTGCAAATACTTGGAGACACCGTAGCCACTGGAGCATGCAAATGCTGCCAACAAAACTATCACCAAAATCCCAGGTAAACAGGACTTCTGCAGTGGTTGGGGAGCATCAACACTAAAAGCTGTGGAAATTGCTGGGCTGAGGGGTCTGAAACGCCGTCCCTTTTCCTGTGGCTGACTCATCTCTCCTCAAGCCTTGGACACCGATAACATCTTCAGCCTGATGGGAAAGGAAGACGCACGGATCGTGAAGAGGTCCAACGCTGCTCCTCAGCGCCGGGAGGAACACGGTGTTGCAGTGGCAGCGTCTCATTACTAAATCAAAGCTCCTGGCAATTAAAATACTTCCCTTCCGCTCTCTCACTGCCCTTAATCCAGAATCTCCACATGAGAAAAATATCTTCTACAGCCATAAGAGGAAAAAAAAGGGCTATAAGGTTAACTACAATACTTTATTACCAGCCTGTTGTGAACAGTTTTAAAATGATAAAACATTTTCCAAACGAGCTTGTGTTCCTCTGAGATGCCCTGCTTAGAGAGGCAATATCTTTATCCGTAACGCATCAGCCTTTGCTCAAGGACACACGCTGGGGTTCGTTTAAAATCAAAATCTTTCCTAAATTCTTTGTAGCATCAGGGCAATAAGCCAACAGCACAAAAGGCTCAGACTTCCCCAGGGTTCAAAAGATCTTCACGTCTCCTAGGTAGAGGGATGTCTCCAAAAGTGCGGAATTATTTAAGCCTTTCTCCGAGTCTCTAGGAACCTGTCCAGGAAGGACACGTGATGCAAGATTAAAAAATATACTGGGATGCATATGGATTAACTCCTTTGCTATTGTGGACCCCCCCCGGCCCCCGATCCACGCAGATTAGACATATTCCCATTTTCATTACAACAAAAAAGTGGGCTCAATAGCTTTTCGAAGCAAATAGCTGCAATAATCCCTGGTAAATGCCAGACTGTTTGGTTTACATCACTCCTGTTGGTAGTTTTTCCCTGGGCATTTTTTTAAAGCGGCAGCCACAAGTTGTCTTTTAGGAAGTTCAGGCTGGACATGATGGAAAAGTTAAGAAAAACTCACAGCAGTGCAATAGCTCAGCTGGCGACCGACGTTCCATCCGTGGAGATTTTCAAGGTTAGGCTGGACAAGGCAAAGATGAATTTGCTCCAGCGTTTATGACAGCCCCGCTTCAAGCAGGAGGTCAGAGCGGAGACCTTCACGGCTCCCTCTCAGCCAACATTCATCTGATTTTTGTCTCTCTCCTGTACGTGATTCCCCCCTCTCTCCAGTAAACTCAACTAATTCTTAAGAATTGTGTGATACAAGGGTGACCTTCTGGACTCAAACACACTTCCACTCTGGCACTAAGAACTGTTAAAAACCATGGTACAAGCTCCAGGTCACCTGAATAACAAGAACCAAATGCCTTGTTATGCCGCCTCTCAGTTTTCCTTAAGGCAGATATATTCAGAGAAAGCTTCAGGAGAGCACTCAGAGGATTTGAGAGGAGGATTTCAGATGCAAGATAGGAGAGAAAATCGCAACTAGAGTCATCTTCACTTTAAAAGCACTACATTAACCTATGGTAATGTAAGATGTGGGAAATAACTGGCTTCAGAACAGAATACTATCGAGTTTAAAATTCATCCCCTCTCTCTTTGCAAAGTTTCTGCCATTACCAGTGGAAATTTCAAAATGTCAAGGTCAAGCTATTAGAACCCCAGGAAAGCCTTTGCCAGCAGACGCCGTGGGTAACACGCATTACCTCCCGGTTATTTGACGGAAGGAAGATTTACTCTACCGCTTTGCATAAAAGCCTGTGCCCATTTTCTGCATCGTCCTTCCAGGCTACTTAAGGACTGACGCACCCACTCCGCTCCGTTTAACTTCCAAATATTTCCATAGCATTTTACCTTTGCTTAATTCCCATCCTTTCAGCGCCCAGAGGAGAAGAGACTCCTGATTGCTCCTGCAGTCAAGTGTGCAGAGGAGCTGGCTCCAGCCTGGAGCTGCGCACCAGCTCGGCACGGAGGAGCTGGATGTTTTCACTCTATAAAAGCAATTCCTTGGCGAGGAACTTTACACACGTTTCCCTCTTCCTGCCTTAATTTCAATTTGGTTTTTTTTTCCCCCTGTGTTAAATGTGACCCCACCTACTCAAGTGTAGAAGATGAAAAATAATTTTGAAGGTTACAGTCCAGGACCAAATGAATCTCACCACATACCTCACGTCACCATCTCTACCACAGCGTGGTGCAGAAGTCACTCAGGCATTGCACAAGACATACGAGAATTAAAAAGAAGGGTGCCCTCACAGTACTGCCTTCTGTAGGTTTTTAGCTAGGTTATCGTTGGGCTCTTGCTAATGTTGCTGATGCTTTACCCAGAGTTGACTTGGGCTGGTCACCTCAACGCTGACGTTACCCAAGAGAACAGATGGCTTAATTTGGAAGAAATTTAAATAAAAATTCTGCTTTGTGACATCAGCACTGGCAATAGTAAAAAAAAATAATTAAACACTAGGAAAATATAAAGTGGATTTGGTCACGAAAGAGCAAAGTCAAGCCAACAAAACCATCATCCCTCTCTCCTCACTTAACGCTGAGCCCCTCTTGCCGGGTTTATTTCCTTTCCCCTAGTTTGTGCTCTCTGTTGGACAGAAAACAAAAGCACAAGCCTCACCTTACTGCACGGTGTAACACAACTTCTTTGTAAAGCTCCCAAACATCTTAGATCTAAAACTAGACTACGGAATGGGAAAATAAAATAGCACCTAGGACAAATGATGACTGACCTGCTGTAACAGCCATTATCATCTTTATAAGATCGTGGCAAAAACTATTCTAAAACGTTCCTGCTTCTTCTCAGTTCTATAATTGAAAACATTTTTTCATTTAATTATAACATGATTGAGGAAATAATGGAATTTAGCAAGTGCCTTAAAGACATGCGTTTTATAGCTTTAGACTTCGGGAATCAAGAACTTGATTTTACAAAGTCCAGAGGCTGGAGGAACAAAAATGGATTTGATAGTAATGTAAGAACTACGTGAACTGAAATCTCCACCAGCCCCTTTAGCAGGCAGAGGGAAATTGCTTCGTTAGGGAAGTTCTGCCATATAAACCTCTAACACTTGTTTCAGCCTGAACAAACCTAAGACTAAATTGAGATGAAGGCTGGCCACAGCCTTAGTACTTATAAACAAGCTTTTTCCCTTTCCATTGAATATAAACACAATTAAACCTCTGAAAATGGCTGCCTTCGAGCCAACGCACGCAGCTCAACATTTCCCCTCTCGTACGGTTGGACTTGGGATGATTTGTGTCGCACTGATGCCGTAACTCCCGAGAGCATCGTTTCCATCCGCAGACTGGCCACAAGCACTCTGGACTTCCAACAGCAGAAATCTGCAGAGAGCTCGGTAACAAACCTCTGCAGATGCTGAAATAAATACAGGAGATATGTTTATTGTCAGCAAATTGCCGTTTTCTAGAGGGTCGAGTGGTGCAGACCTGTATTATTTCCTAACCACAGGAGGAACAATTTATTATGTTGGTGCCAAAATCTAACGCCAGTTCAAGGCCAAGAGAAAGTGGGTGGCTGGTGAGGAACAGAAGAAAATAGAAGCAAGCTGGACGCAACAGCTCAGAATGGCAAGGGCTGGCCTTACCACCGCGCTAGGACCCTATTCCTGGAAATAACTTCACAGGCACTGGCAGCAAAGATGAGCTCGAAGGCAGACTGAAGCCCAGCAACCTTTGTGGGTCTTTACAGGGAACTTCTCTCAGGTTGGAGGGCATCAGGAAGAAGCAGAAGGACACTTTTTAGACGAGTGTAATAAATGAGCATGAGACGCCAAAATCACTAGTGACTATGGGAAAAGGTTGGATGGGGGTAAGTCATGAAAGCAGAGATGAAGAATTGGTGTTTGAGGCAAGAAAGCAGAGGAGTCAGGACCCAACTGTAAGGGTCCTGGTCAAAGCAATCGTTCAGGATAACAGGAATTGCAGCAGCAGCCCTGCAATGTCTTTGGTGCAACAAAAGACCATAAAACCTCTGGAGGGTTTTGCTATATGAAAGCATCTTGGAGACTTTCTACATAGAGAACTCGCCAGATTCAACCTAGCGTGGAGGTGGGGTTTCAGAGCAAAGCCGGAAGATGACATGTGCCTTGGAGACATGAAGGAGAGATGGGATGGCACTGCTGTGCCTGAAGGAAGGAACCAGTGGGAAGTCTGCACAATTTATTGGAAGCACGCTGACAGCCAGTCGTCTCTAGGAGGCACCAAAGAAACGGCTGAGATTCCTGTTTGGAGGGAGACAAGTCCAGAAATGAGCTGGGAGACATCAGGACAGAGATAATGAGCTGAAATTACTGTGAAGAGAGGAAAAAGACACGAAGGAGGGAACAATCCCTGCAAATCCCTGCACAGAGGCTGAAGGACAGACACGGCTTCTCCTCTGCGTATAGTAAGAAGAAAGCGGGAGGTGTCAAGAGGTGGCCATAGTCTGCAGCTCCGAAAGGACAGCAATGGATTCCTCATCCTGGGTTTTTCATAAATGCTTAAGAGTGGCTTCACCCAAAGACCAACAGTTGAGTTGATAGACCAGAAGCTGAAGAAAGAAAAAACAAAAAAATAACACAATCCATGCATGGGCATGCATTTGGACATGGCCCTGAGTGACCTGCTCTCACTCGACTTGTTCTGAGCACGGAGTTCTCTCAGATGCCCTCTGCAAATCCGTCCCAGCTTAAATCATGAGTCGATGATGCTGATAATACTGGCAGACAAGAAATCCCAACAGCTTTCAACACAATAAATAGTATCAGTGGTGAGAAGCTGGCGTATCTCTGCAACTGAGGAGATTAAAATGTGTTCATCTGGTGAAGGGTAAGATCTAAGAGAGAGCAAGAAATGAAGCAAAAGGGTAAAGGAAGACACAGATTACAGACAAGACATATGTTAACAGGGGACGTGAAGATGGGTTAGAAGAGATGGGGTGAGAATATTTTGCACCCACAGCAGCAAAGGAGAAGGACAGCGTTGCGGTGGGACATGGGACAGCAAGTCGGGAGAACTGCACCCTGTCCCTTTCCTCTTCGAAAAGAGAAAAGCAGCAAGCTGTTGGGTGGAGGAGGGAGACGCAAGCTTGACGAATGGTGGTCAGGGAATGAAAAGACAGATGTGCGACCGTTGTTTGGTCAGAGAGATGGCAGAACGGGGAAGACAATAATTGTAATTAAGGAAATCGGCCCGCTGCAGGATTCCTGCCAGCACAGTTTGGCAGCACAAGAGCCAATGGATTTGGACCTTGTGTTTAGAGAAGGACAAAAAGAGAGAGGAGGCTTGGAGCCTTAAGCCTGCAGAAAATCAACTGCTGCAGGGCCGGGCACAGGAAGATGGGGCCATGGGAAGGAACGGAGAGGTCTCGGTAACCGCGGGAGGGGCTGGATGGGCCCTCACCCCATCAGATGCCTATCAGTGATGCTGGTGCGATGGTGAGGCTTTATCAAAGCAGGGAACTCAGCCCTGGAAAAGGCAGCACGGTCCAGTCTATCAGGTGAAGACCCAGAAACAAGGAGTTAATCCATGCACGGAGGCTGGGCTCCTCTTTCACCCTGGCGCATTGGGCAGCCAGAGGCACCCAAGAGAGCTGCAAGGCTCCCATATCCATCAAAGGTGTCTCCTTGGGAAGAAACCCCATTGTCTCCCGGAGCACTACGGAGTGCCCCAGCGATAGACCTCCAGGCTCCGTCTGCAGCATCCCAGCTATGAAGGGTAGGGGGGAGCTTGCCAGCACAGCTCCCGTTCCAGACACGGGGTCAGACCGGTCCACACGCCGTCCCACACAATTGGTACAGCTGTAGTGCATTCCCTGGCTCCATTCCACTTACAAAGGGAAAGCTCAAGCCCCAGATGAAGTTTCTGCGGGTCAGGGATAATGTGGCTCAGCCCAACAAAATGTTAGTTGGCCATTAAGCACCTGTAAGGAGCATTCCTAAACAGCAGCACATGCAACAGCCCGAACCCTCTGTGTTAAGTGCACAGACACCTTAGGTGAACATCTGCATCCATGTTACGCATAAATCACGCGCTCTCCTAATAGGAAAACCATTTCTAAAAATTGGCTTTCAGACATTTGTTATGGGATCCCAACATAAAGGTAACATGAGCTCTGCACATGAAGTCCCCATGCTGTAACGGGAGCACTGCGGCATCTTTCAAAAGCTATGCTCAGATTGCGCCTTTGCCTAAAATAAGACCTGACTTTGTTTAGCGCTAACACAATCTATTTATTTTTAAATGTTAAAACGCTCAGGGTGATATTTCCAGGCAGCCCAGTTGCTCTCCAAGATCCCAGTGGCGAGGCTGGCTCCGGCTCCCTTTCGGAGCCCCAGCAACACCCCACGGGGACAAGGACAGGCCGGGACAACACGTATTTGCTTTAACACACCAAGTACTTAAGAGCTTAACTGTATCGTTTGCATGAACAGTCAATGCAACTTCATGTTCAGAGGCTGGAACTGCAAACGGAGCCATCAGAGCCTGATCTGCCATCGCCGGCATAAACAGCCCCTCTGCCAAGGCTTGAAAGGGGAAAAGATCTAAAGATCTAAGACTTAACATTGATGTTAATATTAATGAAATTCAAAGCAGGAGTCTGGTAGACTGATGACTGTCAAGAAATAGAACTATATGCAGTATGGCAACCGTATAGAGTCTACGGAACTCCTGGGACTTACGGAGGGAAGATCAGGAGGAGAAAAGCAAACCTTAGGAGACCTGGTCTGGAGGTCCTGCCCCATCACCCAACCCTGATGCGGACCTGCTCCGACAACAAAGCCGTTTGCACGAAGGGTGGGCACCCCACCTCCCCTCTCTGGAGAGACTACGAAGTTGCCAGCCCAAGTAACGTCTCTCGTGCTGTGCTCACGCCTGGATTAGGAATTAGTTTGTCACCACCAGTTTAGAGGACACAAAAGCCCATTTCCCACTGCTAGGGCAGCCAGCGCTTGTTTA
>JAKFQP010000742.1:57313-78105 GCA_023375905.1 Nycticorax nycticorax | reverse complement strand
TCTAAATATTCCTTGAAAAGGGTGATCTTAAAATGGTCTTTTAATACTGCAGAGTTCCTAACAAAACAGAATTAAATGGGCATTCATACAGACAAATAGCCAGCTCCACTCCTATAAATATTTCACCCTTACTTTTGAGTGCGTCCGTGGCAGTTAACGACGTTCCTTAATGGTTGGATGGCCATAACATAAAATCTGGAGGACAGTTGTCCAGCCCTAGGCTTCCCACCGGTCACGCTTACTCCATGCAGCCACTCAGGGGCTTTTGCTTTTTCAGTCCCCAAGGAGATGCAGTGGATGCCTCTGAGCAGGATTCGGCCCCCTCCGTGGGGCTGGGACTCCATCCAGCCCAGCCGTCCGCACGTCCCGGGCAGCTCCGCAGGGGACAGACGGCAAAGGAGTTCCAGCATAGGATGGATCACGCCTCGAAGGGTCGCTGTGCTCCTGCGAGCCTACAGGCCCCCCAGGCGATACTGGGGGGGATACGCGGCGCTCGGGGGGGGAAAGCCTGCAGGTTAGAAGGGACACTGGTGGCTTCGTGGTGTTGCAGCACCGTACAGCCCATCCAACTTTCTTTAAGTGCTAATTCGTCTCGTTTTAGTGTTGCCACACAATATTCCCCTTCTTAACTCAGAACCTACTGCGTGACTACGAGCAAACCCAAAGCCATGGGGATTCTGGGGTTGCTGGGGCAGGAGATAACCCGCAGCCCGTGGCCGATGCTGGGGAACGTCAGGGCTGGGCTCCTGACGGGCAGGAGAGCTCAGCGAGGGAATGGGGTCGTTGAAGGACGACACGATACGGGAAAGCGATCTTAAAAATAGCAAGTCTACAACGGTGAAGAACCCTTTCCCCTGCCGAATAACCTGGGTGACATAAATCGAATCAAAATGGCATTACGTGTTGTTTGCAACACCAAATATGAAAACATGATGAAGAAAATGACAGGTTATTAGAAATGCGCGAACTTGCACCAACTTCTTCCAAGGATGGGGGCCTAATTTACTGTGTTATGGCTAAACCATGGTTATGTTAAAATCAGTAGGTGATTTAAATGGCCTACCCTTTGTACTTACGTTACTCAGCATGCAAAATGAAAGCCAGGAAAATACATTATTCTGTAGTTTTAGAGGTGGAATTATTTTAATACGCTTCTATAAGGAACATATTACTATTTTTAAATCACGAGGCTTGATATTAACCATTTCATATTACGATGGAGCCTTGTAATGATCCCAAAAGGATGAGGCGTGGCAGCCCAATACTGAGTTACTACGCATCCTTGCAGAGAAAACCCCTCCGCTTTCCATGCACGGAACATTTATAAATGAGAGGTATTTTACACGGAGTTACAAGCCTGACACACACCACTAAATCCGTCCCGGGTACAAAAGGAAGAGCAGACTCGAAGAGGAGCCACACGACGTTACGCCGTAGTAGGTTTGTCTATAAATTAAAGCAGCCATCCCGGGAGGCATCATGAGCAGGCTTTGGTGTTTTAATGCCATTAAATGCGCTGACACTCCAGGATGTACGTTTAAATGCGCGCACGGCTGCCTAAATGATACCGGAGTTAGGCAACCCCCCCCCATGGATTAGGCCTCGCTGCAAACCCGCTCCGAGGGCTGGCGACCACGACGTAGCCCGCCTGCGCCCCGGGCCGTTCCGCGGGGCGGCTGCCAGGCTGGGCGTTCGCACGCAGCGTCCCCGGCAGTAATTTGTACTTAAATTATTGTTTTTTCAAGGAAGTCGAGAGAATTGCAATTCGGTGCCGTGTTTCTCAGCTGCACTTAACGCTTCCAAGCTTGAACTGACCGAGCAGGAGCGTTCTGAAGGAAGCGTTTTCCCAAGAAAACATGCCGCCTCCTCTGGAGGCCTTCTGTAGGGATGTTTTTCTCCTCTCCCTGCTAACACATTTAGTTTGGATTATGGATATTTTTCCCAACCAGAAACATTGGTCATAACCCAGTGTTTCAGCACTTTGACAAAAGCATCATGACTTTTAAATTTTAGGGTGCAATGTCTTGATCCAATCATCGACCTCCACTGTTGACAGCAACGTGCTGACGGAAAGGTCCCAGCTAAGAAGGTAAAAACCCCAGAACACTACAAGCTGCTGCAAGACAGAAATTAGGGTGAGTTTTTTTGTTTGGTTTTTGTTTTCTTTTTTCTTTTGCACAGTACAGGTGCTGTCTGCAAAAAAACCCCAACCCCACAGAAAGAGGCAAAGGGGAAGAGCTTGGAGGACTCAGCCAGCACCAGGAGCAGCCTTCAGCCCTTCCAGGCTATTCCACAGCCTCCAGAGGGGAAAAGCAAACCTCAGGCTCTCCCTAAGCAAGCCAGGGCCACCAGATCTGCCCCCGCAGCCCGTTCTGGCACTAGCCGGGTTCGTACGAGGGGACGCATCCCCCAAACTGTGCTATTTTAAAACCCTAATAAGAAGAACATACGCTTTTATAGGAGCATGCCCCAGCAGCTTTGTTGCTGTCTAAGGACAAGCAGCGCTATAAACCTCCGTGGCATTTCCTCCGCGTCCCCTACTGCCCCAGCTGGGTTTCTTGCAAGCTCTGAAATAACACTCGGGCAAAAAGACAGCAGAAAAATTTCCAGAGCCGCTGACTGCAGTAAGTGTAAGCAAATATATCTGTAACTATAAACCCCCCGTAATTCTGCTTTCCTCCATCTGGCACAGCCTTGTTTCCCAACATTATATAGATTCTAAACTCGGTGGGAGGAATATTGTGCTTGCTCCGTCGGGCTGCATCCTCAAAGGACAGCAAACACACAGCTTTAGTTCCCAGGCTATGATTCAGTTGTAAAAAAGCCAGAACTATTAATAAGCTGTGCTCTTATAAACCAACGACTACTATCTTTAACTCAAACCAACCTGATTATTTATTAACTACATTTGACAACTGAAGTTGGCTCGGAGCGTAACTTCCCTGTAGAAACGGGAGCAACTTTATTTATGTTCTTTTTGTTAGAAGAGCAGTAAAATTTTGAATTTACTGCTAATTGTTTCCTAATGGCTATTTTTCCCCCAAGAAGCTTTTTGTTTGATAGAGTAAATAAAAAGCCAGATATTTGTTTTCTTTTCCTTTTAGGCAATAAATAACAAGGCCTATTTTGTGCACAAGCCTTCTATTAATACCAGTGTCTATATTCCTTCAGTACTGATGTATTTTCATGATTATGCATTTCATGTAAACAGCCTTGTGAAATGCAAAGCAGCCGCTCAAAACGCAGCGCGAGGCAGGCGATTGATAAGGCACAAAAGCCTCCAATTCTGGCGTGCACTGATCTTGCTTAAGTACATAATCATTTGTTTCTCCTTCTCAACACGGTGTTTGCTGTCGGCCGACTGCAATGGGTTTTGTTCAGCGGTATTATAAAATAAAGCTGCATCTCATTTCCAAGTCAATTGCCCCGAAATTCAAGAAATTGGGAAGCGAGATATATGACAATGGGCAAAATCAAACGGCTGAAAGCCCCGATTCATCGTCTCGCCGCTTAACTCCAGCCCTGCTCGAGCTTCCCGAGCGATCATCCAAGCAGGACGGGAAGAGCCTTTGTGGGGATGGTTTTTTGCAATTGCTCTCCTTGCTGCCTTACGCTGGTCCTAAAGAAACCCTTTGCCCACTCAAGCCTGCAAGAGCAGTTCTTGGGTGACTTGCCGTGCGGAGCAAATCTGAAAAGCTGCCTGGCTTTTCAGGAAGGTTCACCACCACCTGCTTGACTGAGATGTTACCAGCTTTCTGTATCACCCGCGCAGAAATTAGTCAAAAACCTCAAATTAGCGCCTGAACGGCTGCTTGCCAAAACACAGAACGATACCGCAGTCGGCCAGCTCCGGTTCCAAACACCTTCCCATCGGAAGTCTGGTTCTTGTTAGAGAGAAAGTAGGACTGAGTTCCAGCAATCTTACCAAGTCATTTAAGATGCTAGAAACTGCAAACACAGTAAAGGAAAATTATTGTTTGTCTTCACAAGAAATAGCTTGTTGTCGCGTCTGTAGTCTCGGACACCAGGCTCCTGAGCTCTCTGCAAATCAAGAAGTCAACTGCACATCTGGGAACTTGGAGGCATCTCGCAAGAGGAGCAGCTGGCCCATCCAAAAAACCCCACATTAAAATCGGCGTTTGCTCTCATCCCGCACACTTAAACTGGTGGCACCAGTTGCCACAGAAGGCCGTGGATTTTAAAGCCGCTCGCACGTGTTTGAAAAGCGAATCACCAACGCCCCAAGGATTATAAATTATTAAAGCCACCAGCTCTGGTTCAGGACGTTCTTCAGCAGTTGGTTCTGGTTGCTGTGAAAGACAGAACGTCAGCCCAGATGGGCCTCTGGCTTTCATTCTGCGCTCTTATTTAAGACAAGAAGAGGCAATAGTACCGATCCGTCCCTTTGGACAGGCAGAGGCAATCTTCACCTGGGTGGGCACAGCGCAGCGCTCCCAGGCAGAACACTGAGGGAGCCGACACATCTCCCTCTGTCCCTCTGGGTCCTTCCCCCCATTTCTGGATATGTGGGGTGGCTGAATTCATTAATTAATTAACACATTCGGTTTTGACGCAGGCATAGCTGTGGTTTTGTGAGTTAGAGCACGCCTAACAACAACCGGGGTGAACCTGCCAGCTCATTTTAAAAGGCTTTGGATGAGCCCCTTAATTGGGAGCCTCTTCCCTGCCAGGGAACTTCCTGGAGCATCACGAGCTTTTGGCAACCAGCTGAAGACACCACAAACTCCCGCACAAGCCAGCGTAATACTGGCTTGAGTCTTACGAAGAAATGAAGGGTGAAGAATGTGTTCTTGGAGAAAGCGAAGCAACCATGTCAGCGCGCAATACGTGCTTGCAATCATGCAATTAAACAAACTGCAAAGAACCTGGTGAAGATTTCATAATTTCCTTTGCAACGGCAGTATCATAAAATATCTTCATTCAGCGATGCCCTGTCTGAGGGCTTTGAGACCAGGGCACCCAAAGACCAGAAGCCAGCCTGGACAGGACAGGGAGACGTTTTAGCAGCGTTTAATTACTGCCGTGGTGTGCCCTTAGGAGAAGAGTCAGACCGAAGGTCCATCTGGCCACCTCTCCTGACCCCAGCAGGGGCCAGATGCCTGCAGGAAGAAAGCCAGCCCCGCGGGCAACCATATGGTGACACCATCTCAGTGTCACTTTGCCTCCTCGCTTCCAGCTGTCCAGGGTTTTGAGCTCTTACCCTCCAAAGCCCGTGGGAGGGTTTTGTTTCAGGGGTTTGCCAACAGCTTTTCCAAACCCTTTAAAAGCTTCTGGTGTTCCCTGTGTCTCGGGGTGATGGGTCAAAATCCATCAGCCATCATCCCCCGCTCCCACCTCCCAGGTCTCGCCTGACTTTATGAGCAGGGATCTATCTGGGGAGGGGAAAAGGATGGGAAATACAGCCGCAATGGCTGAAATACCTTTCAGGATCATCCAAAGCTTGTAATGACCGTAGAAAGCAGCTGAGGTAATGGATGGAATAACTTCCAGCAGGTCCTTGGAGGCCATGTGCACACAGTATTGCAGGTGCCGGGCAGGAGAAGCTCTACAGAACACCCTGAACTTCAAGAAAGCCCCGTTATTTAGCAACAGGGGTGATGAAAAGTGCTTCCCAACTTGCTCCCTCCTATTAGCCAAAACTAAAATGGTCTTTTTTGGTTGTTTTTAGTCTCATCCTCCTGCACATCAGCATCTGAAGCACTGCTTCAGTGTTATGATGACCACTATGGGTTCATCTGCATCTCCATGGGGCTCCTGGCTGGAAAACTACATTATCCTGAACTGAATTTCTACCCTAACGCTGGTTTTTCTTTCTTTTTCTTTTTCCCCCTGTTCTTAACTGGGCTGGAATGGGAATAGTGACTCTCTCTGCATTGCGACCCCAGGTGAGCAAGGAACGGCTTCATGCCAAGGCTGCCAGCAAGAAAATCACGATAGATGGGAACGTCCCATATGCTCCCAGGCAGGACAACATAGCCCGTTCTCCCACCCTTTTCCACCACAGATCCCACTTTCTTGCTTACGCTGTCATTCTGCTGCTCCCCAGACCCTTCCCCAACTCTTTGGTGGCTGGATGCCTCTTACCCAAGGACACTGATAGCAACGGAAGGACTAGTACTTCTCCCTGGAGAAACAGGAATTAAACTGTATTATCCTATAGGATATCCATACCTTTTCTATATATATATTTAATATTTTTTTACCTAGAGGTCTTACAACAGCCCCCTGAGATGAGACTCCTGTTTGCCACAGACACACTTGTGCGACTGCCTCTACGTCATCGAGCAATAAACACTTCTGATCCTCCATCCCATTCTCTTTTCCCAAGAAAATTTAAGGCAATTAGGTTTATAGGCCAGCAGACGGCAAGGGTTTAGTGGAAGCTGTGAGGAAGGCGTCCGATGAAGACGAAGCACGACGCGTGTTCACCAAGAAGTTCAGTCAAGGACACCGAAAAAGCTTTTCGAGACACAACTGTTGGGGCACAGCGAGGGCCGAGGGGAATGACAGGGTATTTTGTACATGAAACCTCGTTAGATACCTCCCAATGGGTGATTTGTAATAAGCGGAAATTTGTGCTTGTAAAATAAAAGGAAGAGCAGGCAACGTCTGACAGCAAAGGAGTGTGAAAACCAGCGTTTTACTGTGAGAGCGGAGATCGGTCTGAATGGGAGTATCCATTTTACAAAATAAAATAATAATAAACTTAAAATAAAATAAAATAAAAGCCACTCCAGCCTGCACTCTTCCTTTCCAGGATAGCCAAGGCAGCTGTGAAGTGCAGGGGGCACTGTGGGTGGGTATGGCAAAACCGAGAATGTTTGAGGATGCCAGCACGCAGACCCGTCTCACCATGTCCCGAGTTAGCTGTTTTCCAGCTGCTGGGAATCGGTCTTATCCCCCCAGCTTTTGAACCGAGTAAATCAACCCCTGCAGTCCTTCAGAAGTTGTTATTGAGCAACAGCGGAAAAGAATTTCTGGGAAAAAAGAAACAAAACTGGTAAGAAATAAGATGGAAAGGGCAAGAAAGAAGACAGCAGGGCAGCAAGGTGGGGCACTCAAACGGGTTTCCAGGTTCTGGCAATTAAGGTTTTAATGAAAACCCGAGTATTTAGGTTCTTATCTGGGAAAAGGAGCAATGTAGAGGACAGTTTAGGAGTATCATCACTGCAACGGCACAGAAGCCCTATGGAAATAAAGCATATTTTTATAATAATCACCTATTGAATACGGATTTACAGTTTCTCTTCTTTTAGTTCATCCCCAAAGGAAAATGTTTCTATGAAACAGGTCACTCGCATGCAATTCCCACCTCCACCAAAATCACACATACCCAGGAAGACAATTTAGAAACCACCACCACTGCCCTACCTTCAGCCATCTATCCCATCAAGAAGACCACTCTTACGGTACATGAAAAATACTCCAGAGTTGCAAAATGTCAAATGTTTTGACCTTCAAATGCACGGACAGAGAAGACAATGCAAAGATAAACTATTTCCTGATGCCTACAAACACGGGAAGGTCTACATTTGGCCACTTTCTTGCAGAACAAACCTTATTTCCCCGTTCAGGTGTCCTTGCAACCCCAACATCAAGGGATAACCCCCAACCCCAAAAGCATAATCCCATTCCCGATCTCTTTTCAAGCTGCAAGAGCTCTCTGAAGGCTGCAAAAGTCCTTGAGGAATCATCTTAACGTAAGAGCTACATCAAAAGGAGCACTTACCCTTGAAGGGCTTTTTCTCCAAACCAATCTCCTTTCCCCAAAGTGCGCAGAAAGACCGGATCTTCACTGGGGGAGTCTTCACGAGTGACATTCACCTGTTGAAAAGCCAAACCCCCACAGCATTCAGAAAACTTTTAATTAAAAAATAAAACTTGTTTGTTCTGAGAAGGATTCGTCATCTGCTGGATCTCTCGGGAGAAGCTCCGGTCCGTATCTCCTCTGGGAACCACGTAATTCTCCAGAGTCCTGCACTCCTCCCTCAGCATCACCAACCAACCATCCAAGAAAATGAGCAGTTATTTTCCACCAACGTACCTACTACTCTTGCAAAAATGCATTACTTGTGGTTTTTTGAAGGTTTTTAACTCTAAGCATGGAGTTGGCTGCACAAGCACAGCCATTGCCCGTATGGAGTCAGCAGCAGAAGGAAGTTCCAGATATTTTCTGTGTGTCAGACAGAAACACGGCACAGGCTTCTGTTAGCTTTGCTCTGCATGATTTCTTGCGTTGCTGAGTTCACTTCAGGGAAAGGAATAACCAAACCAATTGACATTTAGACATAATGGAATGGAAACACTTTGGAGCACTGCAGGATGAAGATGCCTCCTCTCCTTTTTACTGCCTCTCAAGTTCGGGGAGGGGGTAACTCTGGCTGAGCAAAAATCAAGTACTGTCATTGACTTTTAAAGGAAAATACCACCATATTTTTTAATTTTTTATTCTGGCAGTGCAAGAGAAAAGCAATTACTGCTGGGGAAAGCAGCCTTGCTGCCTACTGCAAACCATGAGTAGCATAACCTAGCGTAAGCCTAAGCTGCAGCAGCTGGCACTGCATCTACAGGAAGATGACTTCACATCCGAGCGCGATGCTTTCCTATCACTGGGGGGGTGTGTGTGTGTGTGTCCTTTTTATTTTCTGAAACGATTTCAGAAGAAAAATAGTAATTGATCATCTGAACACCCTCGGCTCTGGCTTCCCGTGCCAGTCTGGGATATAAATCCCAGCTGCCATGTAATGGCAAAGCCCCCCGCATCCTGCTGGGGCTGAGGATGGCACGACAGACCAAGGATGGAAAGGGCTCCGCGGAAGATGACTGCTCTTGATGTAATGGCCCTCCCTGAGAAATATTTCTTCCTTTTCAGCTGTTGTGCGAGGTAACTCGTACCCCTTACAGCGTGAGCGGGCAGGTGAGATACAGCCCCCTGCTATCAGTGCATGGTGGGGACCACCTCTCCCGACGGTCACCATCTATAAACCTAGTTGTCCAGTCCCTGCCTGCGGTCAGTGGAGAGGGACGGGCCTTTCCAAAGCCTGAGCTGTCCAACATTTAATTGGGATGAGCAACTCTCCGGAGGTGCCTCGCACACACAAGGAAATCTCTCATCTGCTTCTCCTTTCCAGGCTGTTTAGCTTTAATCAGAGCTTTTGCTTATGCAAAGGCACAAAGCCAAAATCTGGGATGTCAGGCACATCCTTTCGGATTTAGAGACATTGCAGTTTAATTTCACTATTCAATTTACAATTGTGGCCTGCATCTCCTCCCATCTCTTTTATGGATGGTAAAACCAGTGGGTTTGAGTCACTAATGAGCGCTCAGTCTCCACCGCACGGCATTCAACATCCGCAGCGACTCATCGAAGATCAGATGAGGGTAGGCAACACGTAATGGATGAGCCAGGACGAGTTGTAGCCGATGAAAAAAAAAACCCGTGGACAAACCAAGGGAACTTTGATGCATATTTAAGCTTTCTCTGCAACTGCAAGTTAGCAACGAGTGCTAAGGGATTGCCGGAGCGTGAGGATCTACGTGGTTCGAAGCGCTGAGCCCCCTGAATAGCCACGTGCCAACAAAGAACCCGCACCATCCAGCGTTAAAGTGGTGCCACGCCACGGCTTTCCAAGGGAAAAGGGTGCATGATGGCACGGCACGGCACGCGCCGTAGCCAGGTAAAGGCGCGGGGCAGGGTAGGCGCGGAGCACCAGCCTTTAGCAAGCAGAACGGACCGAGCCGTTTTCACCTCATGTATTATTCAACAGATTTCTGCGTGCAGGGCGTTGTGAACACACTTTTGATTTCTGTTCACTTGGACTTGAGGAAACTCGCTATCATAAATAAACTACATGGGCTCTGGATCGGGATCAAGTGTGGTGGATGGAGTTGAGGGAGAAAAACGTGAAAAGGTTTGTGCTCCAGAAAGAAACTTCCACGGAGCGTGGGCTGAAAGAAGAGGGAGCAGAAGCCTTCCTAAGCGTTTCTGAGAGGAGTGCTGGGCTCAGACATGTAAAAAGTCATCTCCGTTCCCTTGACTGCCACTACAGGCGCTCTGACATAAAAGGCAAGGCAGTTTTCATTAAAAGTCGCTTTCACCGATAACACTCACGCGATGCTGCTGAAGGCAGAAGGTAAATGTGAGCTCCCAGGTACAGGAGCTGCAGCCAGCCTTTCTCCTGGCTTATTAAGGTTGGGTTTTAGCATGGGACATGGGACATGACGTGCCCCTGCTTCAGGAAGTCCCAGGCAGCAGACACTGATGTGTTAATTCTGTATCGCATTGCTATTTCTTCCCTGTTTCACGGCTGAGGCTGTATTCCCCCTGTCCTGGGCTGTACGCCTAGCGCGGGTTAGCTCCTACATTCACCATGTAGCTCTTATGTCCCAATACAGGCATTAAAATTAAATTCTCTCCAACTCTGTCCACCTTCTACCAGTCACTGGCATCTCTTTTGCAAATCAGGATGCTTGGAAGAGAAAACCAGGCAGAATTTAACTGTCCCTGCGGGAATTTCTGTCAAGCCATCAGGATCCAGCTGAGGGTCTGGGAATGTCTCCACAAGCCCATGTGCGTTGTTTTATCTTAGCTCCCTTTTTCTGGCCATCAGCTGTCACAGTAAGATGAAGTAGCAAAGGCCAGGGATAAAGCCAAGGAGCATCGCAAGGACTCTGGAGCAATGGCCAAGGGCATGGGTGGTTTCCTCCTCCGTCCTGCAGGTGAGGTGTAAGGGCTCGAGGAGGTGCAGGTCAACAACTGATGGCCCAGCAGGGGTCAACAACAGGGATTTGGTTTTTACAACCAAGAGCCCCTCTTTGGAGACTGAGAACTGCTAGGAAGGGATGGGATCCACCTGACCAACCGGTGCAAAAGCATCGTCGCCACCAGGCTGGCCAACATGGCAAGGAGGGCTTCAAACACTCGACGAGGGAGGGAAGTGAACCCTCCCATTATTTTTGCCCATTAAGAAAGGGGGTGGTGAGGGGGGAAGATTTGAAGTGTGCATCATGGTTGTCCTTACTCTGGGAGAAGAGGAAATCCTACTTTGGAGTGGTGGGAAGCGAAAGGGCATGAGGGAATACCACAGAACTCGGCTTTCTGAGGTCCATGATTACCTTCACCTCAGGAATTTGTCCATATCTTATTCACCTGAAAAAGACCAGCTTTTTCTTCCGATGAAGACTGGCTCCCAGAGACAGAGAGTGGAAGACGATGATGAAAATCCAGTTTTAGTACCCGAGAGCTGACAGCTGCCTTGGGAACAACCCAATGGCGCGTACAACGCCCACGCTCTTCCCCTGCAGATGCCATGGGGTTTTTGCTACCCTTAGCTACGCAAGGCCAACGTTAATATGCGCCTCGGTGCAGACATCAGATCCATGAACCAGGAGGCTGGGGTTGGCCTACTTTCAAGCATATTTACCCGTTTGTGTTTACTTTCAATGTATCACATCTCATCTGCAGTGGGAAATCACTGTGTACTCCCTTGAACATCTCCATCCTGCTACATGGAAAGGAGCCAAATGTATCTCAAGTGTAATAGGCCAGCTAAAAAAATAATAAAAAAAGTTGAATGGAAGGAAAAAACTCTTATCTATAAAATCCCATCAGGATTTTATGGGAAAAGAGGTCGAAAAACATATTTTCCCTGTGAGCAGTGGAACGGAAACTTAGCCCTTTTTTCTTCCCCAAGGAAAGAGCTCAGACTTCTCTGGCTTCCTCTTATCTAATTTGGAGAAGCTGAGAAGTGATAGCCATGGGAATGAAGTTTGGAAGTCAGCCTCGTAAGATGGATAGGGGATACTTAGCAAAGAAAACGTTGAGTACTGTAGGGTATACGTCAAAAAAAAAAAACAAGCGCTTTTTGGTCATTTACCAAGAGACTCAAGAACCGTTTTCAACCCCAAAGTGTTCACTGTGAGCACATGTGTAGAACAGTATGAGATCTCTTTTTCCCCTCCAGGCCATGCTTCCCGACGGATACAGTGCCAAGAAGTTTAATTAAATGTCAAGTGCAGCAACGCTTGTGCCTTGGGGGGGAGAGGGGAAGTGCGGGCTGGCTCTGAACGTTGAGAGCACGTCACCGCAGCGCTGCCATCGTCCCGCGAAAGGCTGTCGACTCACCTTTCCTTTGCTGATTATAAAGAAAGTGTCCCCTCGAGCACCCTGTCGTATAATATACTCTCCGCTTTCGTAATGGGTCTGTAAAAAAAAAATAAAAAATTAAGATGAACAAACAGAACCAGAGACAGTTTGGCAGTTTTGCAAGATAACGCTTATGGAAACATAACCCTGGACCAATTTTATCCCAGTTTGACATTGGCCGTGATTTAAGAATTGTCCTGTGTCAAGGAATATAATAATCAAAATGGAGCCATTTAGGGCTGGCCCATTTGTCTTCTGACTGTGCTCGTGCCAGCTTTTGCCCAGATGAATTATCCTCACGGCCTAAATCCATCTGTATTAAGTAAACCAGACAGAGGAATTTTCAACAGAGAGTACAGTACATGAACTAAACTGCAATAATATGTCTGTTGTAAAAATAGTTCTTTTCCATTTTTTGGTTGGTTTTGGTATTTTTCCAGCTTTGCTAGCAAGGGCTTTATTCCACAAATAATTTTTGCTCTTCTCCTGTTATTAAGTAGCTCAATCCATCTTTTTTTCCCTTGTTTTGTGGAATATTCCTTACTAAATTTATGCCACAGCTTATCAACGCTCGCATCTAAACTTAATAGGATAGCTTCAGCCCTTGTATCACCCCATCAAAACCAATCTGCATTTATACATCACCAAACAAATAAAAGCTGGTATGCTCTAAATAAAGACTCTACATTCATCTTTAGCCCCCCCCAGACCCCTCCATTTTCGCCAGAGATGCGCTACCCCCTGCAAATTCAGCAAACATCGGGGCAACAGCGAGCAGAGGCCGGGGCACGCGCCGAGCTTCCCACACCCCCTCCCCGGCGCCTCCTACCAGGCAAAACCCTGCTGGGTTTTTGTGATCAAGCCCCCGCAGAGAGCTGCCGGTGTCAGCTCGGCTGCGCCCCAGCACCCATTTGTGACACCCCCCACTACCCCCCCCAAGATGTCCCCACGCACTGGCTCGGTGCTGTCTGAAGCCGCACAAAAGCACAAAGCCAGATCTTTTAATCCCCAAGTATGTGTAAACAACAGCAAGGATGGAGTGGAGCTGAGACAGAGGAATTACTCAGAATCCGAGAATTTGCATAGGCTTGAGCTGTTTTCTTTCAAGGCTGTTTTATTGACCTGCATTTGTTTATTTATCTCTACACTCAACCTTTTTGGTGCCACTTACAGGCTGATAACAGACTCCACCGTGAAAATAAATAAGTAAAGGCTCATGGAAATGTATCTGTCACATCTGAGAAAAGCAGCTCCTTGCTTTGGGAGCACTGGGCATATGGGGATACCGACGAAAAGTAATCGTCCTGGGAAAAAGAAAAGGCATCCAAGCGAACTATAATATAGAATTACTTAGGTTAGTTCTTTAAAATACATAGAGCTAGGCTCTATGGGTGCTTATGCCATCCTAAAAAAACCTCTGGGTAAATAAAATCAGAATGTCAAGGCAGTATGTCAGTAATTAATACTGCTCAGAACTCTCCAGAGGATTAATAAATTAAAAAATAAAGTTCTCTATTAGGATCATAAATACCAAATGTTATCATGGCAGTCTTCAGAAAAGGGACCAGAGGAGGTGGGCCAGGAAGACTTCACCTGAGGGCTGTCCTGATCTGGATTTGGCTCTGATAGATCTAAAAACCACAGCATTTTTCCTATGTCCATGTGCTGGAGCGGGAAGTGCCCGAAGGAGACCGTGGACACAAACCGGCAGTTTTACTTCTCACGTGGGCTGTTTCTGGAGAGTGGATTTTGAGGATGCACATTTTTGAGCACCCTGGTTGAGGCCCCTTGAAAGGGCCTGGGTTTGTACAGTGCTGGAGTCGTACCCTCTCAAGAGGAATCTTGTAGGCACCCAAAAAACTAACGACTGAAACCACTGGTCAGATGGTTCCAATTCTAGCACAGGCAACCTGCATTCAATTTTCAGCTGATACTGCCCTGTAGCTGCCTCCCAGCTTGTGGCCAGGTAACACGTTCCACAGGACAAAACCTTGCTCCTGCAAGGCCATGGCTTGGCCTTAGCCACCAGCTACAACCGCTCCAAGCACTTGGTGCTGGGGCTCACCGTCCTGCTGCCATCCACGAGCCCCCCAACCTCCCCACCCAGGCTTCCACGCAAGGAACAGAAGCAGAACAAATTTGAGCTCCGAAGGATCCGAAGCTGCCGATTACTTTAGCATCTCTTGCGTACTGTACGCTTTTTTTTCCCCCCTGGGCTCTAATCTCATTGAAAATAGTGCAAGCCCTTCTTCCAACATTCAAATCCACTCCTCCAGGCCTTCCTTGAGCGCCCAAATGCGCAGAGCTTTCATTTCGCTTGACCTCCTCCTCACTGGCACCTCTCTCCATGCCCTTCCTGAGGTCCACAGCTTCATCTTTACGTATTTCAGCCCATTTCGTTCACAGCTAATTCCCCCCGGCCCTACCGCAATTCTTCTTGCTTGAATCAACCCGTCCTTCCCCATCCTCTAACAACGCTCTTCCTCTTAAACCCTCCTTTCCCAACACAAATCAGCTCATCTGTGTGCTTCGCCCTTCCAACCGATTTGTTTCCGTCCATTTAGACTGAAAGCGCTGTGCAAAGCAGGCAAAGCGCGTAAGTGCTCACTTAGGACACATGCAAATAAAAGCCATGACGAGCCTCTCCCTTCTAGCCAGCCACGTGTAAGGTAGCGATACCTTCTCAGGTACGTGTGGTACCGTTATACAAAGTCATCTGAAGCAGCGCTTTGGCAAACGCTGCACATGTGCACAGCATAGCTGATGCACGTTTTAGCAAGAGAAGCTCCGTTTCACCTAGAGAAAACCGGTCCAAAACCAGTATGAGGAAAACCAACAACTCCTACTACAGCTTTGCAATGGTGTGGTGGCCACACAAAGGAACAATTAAAACAATTAAAAAGCACAAAAAAGGAAAGCAGGACAGCAAGCGGGTTCGCTGCGTCTCTACTAGCTTTGGACTGACCCTACCGCTTCTTCTGGCCTTGCATTTGCAAGATTAAATTCAATGGTGGAGCTCTAGCAAGTGGCTGGAAGCCAGACTCTGTTCAAGGGGATCCTTCTGATGGAGGGAACAACCATTTGTTGGCATCTTCTTCAATGCTAGCTTCAAAGCCCTGTGTATGCTACGCAAAGAATTGCCAGAAGGCCTTTAAAATAGGTAATTAATATTTCCATCCCACCTTTGCAGTCACAAATGAATACAAAAATTATGCAACCAGTATAACACCCCCGATTTGGGCTTAGAACTCCAGTCTTTGTGGTTTTAGACTTCTCTCTCAACAGAAAGGAATTCTGGACAGAATACTGTGTTTTCAGAGGCAATAGCAAAGTTCAGTGATGAAAGCTAAATTAACATCTCAGGCAGATTTCACTGAAACCGAAGCATGGCACAGGTTGTTGAGCGTACTTCTTAAGACGTAGCTCCTTCAGGCCACAGCAAAATTAAAGCAAAACACAGAAATTAATTCCTAGCTGGAAGAGTTGGCCAGACAATATTAACTACTCTTACATTTGCTTCTCTCCACCAGAATCCCAGCCTGGCCGGGGTTGGCAGGGCCCTCGGGAGCTCCCCCAGTGCCACCCCCCTGCCCAAGCAGGCTCACCCAGAGCAGGGGGCACAGGACAGCGGCCAGGCGGGGGGTGAAGATCTCCAGAGAAGGAGACTCCACAGCCCCCCTGGGCAGCCTGGGCCAGGGCTCCATCACCCTCACAGTCAACAAGTTCTTCCTCCCGTTCAACTGGAACCTCTTCTGCTTCAGGTTGTGCCCATGGCCCCTTGGCCTGGCGCTGGGCACCACTGAGAAAGAGTCTGAGAAGAAAACCGGAGCTGAAATCCAGTGTAGGAGTGGAACGCAGGTTGCAGAAATACAGCTGCACGACCTGCCGCGGCCGAGATAGCCAGGTGGAAAAGCTGAGAGTTACAAGGGCCCTGGGTGTGCGGGGGTAGAAGCTAAGGCATCGAGGTCCCAGTTTGGCATCGATGTCTGGGAAAGTCGGTGCTCAAGAGAACAGGGATGATAAAGCTGAGAAATTACTGCCGGGAACACTCACATACCACCGAGCCACAAATGTATATTTTATAAACTTTGGCAAACAGGGATAAAGGCTCCGCTTCCATGAATTATAAATGCTGCGGAATTTAGAGCATTTGTCGTGCTAACTAGACTCTTGTTTTATAAAGTAACCCTGGGCCCTTAAGGTACTTCTCTATGGAGCGAGAGCTGCTTTATCACCTCTTGAATAAACCCCCAGCCCCCTAGTAGTCCATTTTCCTATACAATAAAAACTTTTGCCAGTATAAACCAGTAAGGGATTGCATCCTTAGCGATGCAGAGATGTCCATGGGGATGCAGAGTGCAAGCCGAGCTTGCAACCCAAACGCTCATGTGTTTGTCAGAGGACAGTTAATTAAGTGCTCCAGTAAGAGGTTTCTTCCTAAGAAAACAAGTGACAACATAAAAATAAGCGATGAAAAAAAAGTCTTGGTTTTTCTGCTTTTTTGGCACAGGCAACACATCCGAAATTAAAGATCGAAGGCTTCCTCCAAAAGAACGTTTGAATTTTCCCATTTACATTCCTGGCTTTGATTTCAGTATCTGTCCTGTACGTGGTTTAACTCCTACAAGCATTTAAATGCTTGTAAAATAAAGGTTCCAAGCCTTCCCAGGGGAGCTCAACGCTGAACTCAAAGCCACAGCATTGTATTTACAGAAAGAATGGAGGCAGGGAAAAAAAAAACCCAAAGCAGAGAAAGCCCTAATTAGCTTTCTCAGGGAAAGAAGAACAGGTCCTTGACCAAAATGTTTTAATAGGAAATAAACCCGAAATACGTATAAGGAAGAGAAAGTCACGTACGTATTACATCAACTCAAATTTCCCTTAAATTTACTTCACCAACACCAAGGCAGGCCTGACGGGGCAGGGGGGACAAAAACCCGACGTTAGCGAGCCAGCCCAATTGGTATTTCCAAGGCCCTGGAGCGTTCCTCGGCTGCCGCAAGCCAGCGGAGCCTCTCCAGCACCTCAGGCCAGCCCCTCCTCTGACCCCTCAGCCTTCATCTCCCCCTGACTCCTTGTTTCCCCCTTGCGAATCTGCCCAACGCCAACGTGGCGACTCTCGGGTCCTCGCCTCAGCCCACGACCAGCCTGCGGTCTCTTGGACAGCGTTAAATGAGAGTTTTCAGGACCAGACCAGGTGCTCTCAGCGATCACCATCAGACCACCATCCCTCTCGGGCGTGAATCTCGTTTCTGCGATTCACTTTCTCCGCCAGCCTTACACGAGGGCAGCAGCACGCGCTGCATTTGCTGTCTCCTCATTTGCAATGGTGAAAGCACGGCGAGAACGAGATGCGAGCTTTTGAAATCTGAATTCCTGCACCTCGTCCTTCCCAGAGAGGTTTCCATCGCAACCATCCGTTCCGCATGGAAACGACTGACAGCTCGTAACCTCACAGTGTTCCACTAATCGGGGGAAAATCGGATTTCTTACTTCCTACACCCAAAACTTGCCTTGGTGGGAAGAGCCAGAGCAGAGCAGCCCAGATGGACACCCCTCCAAGGGTGGCCAGATGCACACACACATCTGGGTGCCACGCAGGACCTCGCTTTGTGCCACCATCATCTGTACCAACCACAAGAGCTCCAGACGCCTCGCCCCGATTCCGGCACTGCTCATGCCACCATGTTGGGATGAAGTCCTCCTCCACAGCACGCTAGGGGACACCTCACCCACCACGCAGAGAACACTCGAGCTTTGCAACTTCAGACCCCCACGTCCGAGGGAAGGCTTTGGTCCACCGACCGTACGCTGCCAGTCACCGACTTCAGTTGGAGCTTCTGTTCCCGACCACCGCCAGAAACTGAGAAGCCTTTAAAGCCCAACCAGGTGTTGACACAGACTTCACGGAGAAACCCCAATGCTGGAGACCAACCCAACGATTAAACCTCAGAAAACCGCATTTTTCCTCCAGCCAGATGCCGTCGACTGCTGTGTTTAGACTGAGAACATTTGGAAAAAGGAGGAAAATAGACTGTGTGTTTGGAGTGCTACGTAACCCACGTCAGCTGTGGCGCCGAGAGGCCAAAACCCCACCAAAGGTCAGGCCAGGGGAGCAGGAACACAAAGGTGGCTTTGAAACGGGGAGCTTCACTGCCTGCAGCCAGGTCTGCACCACATAAACCCGTGAGGGTAACACGGGTTTGATGGCCGTGCTCAACATGTAATCCAACTCCCCCAAGGTGTATTTCTTTAAAAAGAAAAACACATCTAAATATGTTATTTTGCCGACAGTTTAAGAAACTATTCACAGAAACATCAGCAGAACTCCAGACATACGCAGCTTTCAAAATCCTTTTGTTTCTGCTCTGGACTCTCTGGACTTTCTGACTTAAACATTTTTTCAAGTCTGAAATGACAACGGCAATGCTAACAAAAGAGTTTTTCAAAAAAAATGTTGATTTGCTGAAAAACGCTGCAAACCCAAGCAGGTTAATACGGGTCTTCTGTACGGAATTCCTTAGGAATGATAAAGCTTTGGTTCCCTGGTTTTACTATGTGTCTTACTCCCATGAATTACCTCAAGATGCTGCTCCTTGGGATAGCTGAAGGGCAAAATTATCATATTGTGGGCCTCTCCTTATTTATCCCGAGAAACACAGCGCAGTGGCTGAGCTTTGACACTCCCATGTCCCAACACCCCTCCAAAGCGCAGCTTAACTGAAGTTAAGCCAGTGGATAATTAAATACGAGAAAGATGGATGCTGGTGGGAAGCGAGGGCCAACTCACGCCCTGTCATTCAACATCGTTATGGGGCCCGGGGCTGGGAGAGCAGAGGAGGAAGGAGGAGCCCAAGGGATGGGGGCTGCTGCTGAGGAGCCCGTCCCATGCCCACCTCCCACCATACCTTGGGGATGGGGCAGCACAGGCTGGCCCATGGTGGTACCAGTACGACAGGAGGAATCGGCATGCACCTCCGCCATCCCAAAGGGTTGTGAACTTGAGCTGAAACCCCGTGGATGACCCTACGGCCCCCCGGGGTTGCAAACCCCTCTTTTCAGATCCAGCTGGCTCTAACAGGGCTGCAATCTGCTACAGGAAGTTTTTCTTTTTCTCACTGATGGATTACAGACTTAGTCTTCCTTCCTAAAAAATGAAGCTATTAGAATTCAAACTAGGGATCCGAGTATATATTTTAAGTCAAAGCTGTTTGCTAACAGTTATAGGAGGCTTTTGCCTTGGTAAAGCCTTGTGGTAAACATTTTATTTGTACTGCACTGATTCACTGTGGCTTCTTAATGGACTGTGACGGCAATGAGAAAACAAGGCGCTCCTGGGCACGCTCTGGCCAGTCTGGGTGTCTTCTCCAATCGTGGTGCCCTCTGCAGTTTGCAGGTTGCTTCCAATTCCCACACAAGGGTCCCCCGGACAGCAATAGCCCTAACCCACCTAACGGGCCATTCGCGTGCGGACGCCCGAGTTCAGCGTGCAGAATAAGACAAATCGCCCCAAACAGCGGCTTGATCTCTACTCAGCTGGGTTGTCTTCGCATCCTCCTGAGACAGGAGGCGAGGATCTGAGAACAAAACAAGCTGCAAATCAAACAACAAGGAGCAACCGGTCTGCGGAGAAGTGCCTTAGACTAGAAACTCCAGCTGGTGGCACACCTCCTAACGTCAAGATACAAAACGTGCTTCTGAGGACTTGGTCACAGTGACTTCTCCAGGCGAAGGGACCGTAACAGGATGCATGGGAGCAAAGAGCCCTAGTTAACAATTATTTTGTTCAAGCAAAAGCAAGTACAGCCTACACCTACTCCACCGGGTGCAAACAGAAATGAATAAAACAGCAGTGCTACAGCAGCCCTCTGCTGTTCCTGCAAGGTAAAGGTGCAATAAATGCTCCTCTTCGCTTAAATGATTGCTTTCATTTCCTGGCTGCTCCTTTTGGGGTTTGGCACCGCTGTTACATGAACCTGAGTGGCGCTGTGCAGAGAGCCAGCGGGGAGGGAGCAGCGACACGGGGAGGGCTGGGGCTGGTACCCTCCTTCTCTTTCTCAAAACCTCCTCCAATTTCAGTGTCCCACAGACATACAGGACATCCACGAATTGAGTGGGAACCAGTCCTCTCCCATATGCGCTGCTGGGTGGTACCCACCAACGCTGCCGGAGACAAGGCAAGATAGGTGACGGAGGTAAGGTTATAGAAATGGAAGTTGGGGAAGAAAGAAGCTCAACATACTCAGTTTAGAGCAAAAGAATCTCCAAACTGTGATTCTTCCAACTCTGACCAGGGCTCTGGCGACTCCTGAGGTGAAACTGCTGGTCCTGAAACACAGCCTAAATTTTTATCATGAATTCAAGACTTCTGCATTGACCTGTAAATACACCATTACAGTTGTGATCATTCAGGAGCTGCCTGAACGTTGACTTCTTGCGTGGAAAGAAGCGGCAGCCCCACATCTCTGGCATTTCCATCACCCAGACCACACAGCTGATCCGTCAGGTTTCCTTTCACGCCATAAGAGTTAAGGCCTGAACACCAGAACATCCAACCTTAGCACAACTCTCCTCATGGTAATAAACAGTGGGTAAATACGACCACTTGTAACTTGTGAGACACATG